>APFE030554716.1:144251-267070 GCA_000404065.3 Pinus taeda | reverse complement strand
AATGTAAAGGAGGTTGCCCCCTCGAAGAGGCTGAATTCTAAGGCGTTGATCTATCTTTTCTATATTTTCTTGAGCTGGTTTCATAACATAGTTCCTTTAAAATTCCTAATCAGACTAATTTACTCTACCAAATACAAGTCAAGTATAGACCATCTATCCCAGACAACCTAAAACACTAGCAGATATTTGAAGATGATGAACATTTGAAATCTTTTCTGCAGTGTGTATATCAATTTTCTATTCTACAAATTGATGAAGATAGATCTGAAATAAATGAAAATACAAGTGGAAATGATACTTCAGATTTCAGTTCAAAAATTGTTGATCATGATATTATTCAATTGTCTAACAATTTTATTCCCAAAGGCTTTATACCTTTAGAAAATTTGTTTGATCAAAATGATGTCCTTTGAAATCCTCAGTTCATTTCTTCGAAAGAGGACATAGAAGAAATTAACATTGGAACAAATAATGATGTCAAAAACATCAAAATCTATGCATCTCTAGACCTTGAAATTAAAACTTAATATCTTAAGTTACTTCAAAATTATAAGGATGTTTTTGCTTGGACCTATGCTGATCTAAAAACCTATGATACTTCATTAATACAGCATAAGATCCCTTTGAACCCAGAAGCAATACCTTACCAAGAAAAGCTTAGGAGGATTAATCCAACCCTTCTACCATCTGTAGAAAAGGAAATTAAGAAAATGCTAGATGCCCAGATCATTCTCCCTCTTAGATATTCTAATTGGGCTGCAAATTTAGTTCCTGCTAGGAAGAAAAATGGAGAAATCAGACTTGTGTGGACTTTAGAAATTTTAACAAAGCATCATTAAAGGATAATTACCCTTTGCCCAAAATGGATCAGCTACTTCAAATGGTTTCAGGAGCACAAAGACTTTCTATGCTTGATGGTTTTTCAGGTTATAATTAGGTAAATGTTGATCCAGTAGACAGGGAAAAGATGACCTTCACTACACCCTGGGGTACATTTATGTATGCTAGAATGCCATTTGGCTTATCAAATGCAGAGAAACATTTATGAGAGAAACATTTCTGAGAGATATGGATGTAGATTTTATGGGTCAGGTAAACAAATTTGTGGTAATTTATCTTGATGACATTACTATATTTTCTAAATCTGATCATAAACATCTAAAGCACTTGATTAAGGTTTTTGATAGGTGTAGAAAATTTGGGACATCATTGAACCCTAAAAAGTCTTTGTTTGCTATTAAAGAAGGAAAATTTTTGGGGCATATAATTTCAAAGGAACGAGTGGTAATTGATCCCAAGTGTGTGTCTTCCATTGAAACATTGACCTTACCTAGAAACAAGAAAGAAATTCAAGCTTTTTCTGGGCAAAATTAATTTTTTAAGGAGATTCATCCCGAATTATGCAGAGATTGTAAAAGATATAATTGACATGCTTTGAAAGGATCATGAAGTTAAATAGACTGCCTCTTCCAGGCCTGCATTTGATCAGATAAAGAAATCTATCTCTGAAGCTCTCACCTTGGCCAGCCCTGATTATACTAAACCATTCAGTATCTTTTCTTTTGCATCAGAAACAACCCTTGTTGCTGTTCTATTACAAAAGAATGAAGATTCCCATGACTAGCCCATAGCCTTTTTCAGTAAGGTTATGAGTTATGCCAAGCTTAAGTATGACATAATTGAGAAGCAAGCCTATGCCCTCATTCAAGCCCTGAAATCTTTCAGGATGTATGTCCTACATTCACCTATTACTGCTTATGTTCCTAATGGTGCTGTAAAAATCGTTTTAACTCAACCTAACACTAATGGAAAAAGAGGTAGGTGGATCACTCAAATACTTGAGTTTGATCTAACTATCAAAACTACAAAGCTAGTAAAAGGCCAAGGATTAGCCAAGCTTCTAGCATAATCAAATTGCAAAGTGCTTGGAATCAATTCTATTTTACAAGTACAAGCGAAGAACCCACAAGAACCTTTTGTCCTTGCACAAGGGAAGAATCCACAAGAAACTTTCCTAATTGTAGAAGGTGAGAATCCACAAGAACCTTCTCTTCAACCTAAAGAAAAGAATCCATAAGAACCTTTACCTTCATATCAGATCAGCCCTTTACATATTGATGACAAATTTCTATTGTCAGACTAGTATCAAGACATTGTAAATTTTCTGCTCCATTTTGAATGCCCATCATCATTCTCCAAAGCCCAGTGTAAAACTCTTAAATTGAAAGCAGTAAAGTACTGGATCATAAATGCAAATTTGTACTGGAAAAATCCACTGAATATTTTGTTATTATGTTTAACAAAATAAGAAACTAAAGGAATCATTGATCAGTTTCATACAGGATTTTGTGGAGGACATTATGCTTGGAGAGAAACATCATACAAGATTTTAAGGGGAGGATTTTATTGGCCAACATTGTTCTTGCAAGTAGGGGAAAAGGTCAGAGGTTTTGTTCCTTGTCAGATGTTTGCTGGTAAGTAGAAACTAACAACTCTTCCACTAGTACCATCAATAATCTCAACACCTTTCCTTCAATGGGGATTATATTTTGTTGGAGAAATCCATCCTACTTCAAATAATCAGCACAGATGGATCCTCATAGCAAGAGACTACTTCACTAAACGGGTGGAAGAAATTCCAGTAACAAATGCTACCGATTCAGTAGTAATTAAATTCATTGAAGAAAATATGTTATCTAGGTTTGGTTGCCCAACTCAAGTTGTCACAGATATTGCAGTAGCATTCTCTAGTTTTAAAATGATTGAGTTTTACCAGAAATATCAGATATTGTTACATCATTAAACTCCATACTACCCTTAAGGTAATGGCCTTGCAGAATCCTCAAATAAAAGTATAGTGAAGGTAATCAAAAAGACCCGAGCAAATCACAAAAAGTGTTGGGACTCTCATTTAATTTATGCAGTATGGGCAAACAGAATAACTCCAAAAATATCTATTGGGAAATCTCCATCTTAGTTAGTCTATGGGAAAGATGCAAATTTTCCCACCAATTTGGCTTTCCCAGTTTTAAAATTCTTGTGGGACTCAACAAATGAACCTGATGATTTTTCAAGAATGATAAATCAGATTATTGAACTAAATCAAAACAGAGATGAAGTTCAATACAAATTGAAGAAATATTAGAATAAGATGAAAATCCTGTTTGATAGAAGAGCCAGGGAAAGGGATTTCAGGGAAGGTGACCTAGTTCTAAGATGGGACTCCAGGAGGGAGGGAAAGGGAAAGCATGGCAAGTTTGATAACCTATGGTTTTGCCCTTTAGCAATTTCTGAAGTGAAGGGCAGCAACACTTTTGTGCTACAAAATCTTGAGGGACTATATTCCACTTATCCTGTAAATGGAAGGTTTCTCAAACATTTCATTGAATACTAAGAAGTTGGAATACATTTCATTGTAAAAACGCTGGTTTCTTTTACTTTTCAAGCTGTCAGTGAGATTTTTTACAGTAAAGGACTCCATAGTCCAAGGAGAAGGCACATGGGTCTGTAGGTTCTATGCATTCTACAGGAGAAAGCAGTCCCCAGTTAGAGCTGATGTTGTAGCATTTTTTGGTTTTGATAAGTTAGAATAAATCAAACAAAAAATGAAAATACATTTACAAAATGTTAAGATAGGATGTGGACAAAAAGAATATTGAATAAAAAATGTTAGGAAAATATTTTGATAAATATGTCCATATCAAAGAAAATGTTAGGGTACATGCCCTAAAAAATGAAGGGAAAAATAAAATGTTAGGTTAGACAAAAAATAAAAAGAAATCAACTTTGAAAGTGTTGCAAATCTAAATGCCACTACTTTGTTCTAAATTCAATTTGAAAAATAATAGTTGTGTGTAGTTTGTTTAGATGCCACACTAGGTTATTTTATCCAATTATACAGTTGCATCATAATTGGATTTGTTTTAAATTAATTCTCATAGGTAGAAAACAAATTGGCTCAACAGTTTAATCTGAGCCAATGGAGCGAATAAGGCATAGAGATAGATTGTTCATAAAAAGAAAATATTGGGTTGCTAGTTTAAATGCCCTCTGAAAGGATAAGTAAAAATGTTAGGAATAGAAGGGTAGGTAGAAATGTGAAAGTTTGAGATGTTGAAATGGTTATTTCCTAAAGATCAAAACATTAGGAAACATATTGATGACAGGAGTTCAAATAACCAAAGTTTTGACCTTATGTTATTTTATTCATATGCTATCACTCCATTCGTTAAATCACCCAGACCCACAGCCACCGCATTCGCCTACCATATCAGGATCCCACCATTCATTCCCTGCTCACAGGTTAAACTCCCCCCACCTCACCTCTCATCCTGTACACTCCTTCGCAATCATATGGCCCACACTCCCTTTCGGCCTTCATTTGTCGTCTGAAGTTTATCGGCCGGGGGTGCTTAATAGGCAGTCTTTAATATTGCCTACATAAACCAAAATAATTACCTTTCAGTCTTTCGAGACTAGAAATCCCAAAACCACAAACCACTTCGTCTTACCGCTGAACACGGTACCCTTCATAGCCGTTTACTACCGCCCCACGTCACATTTCACTTCATATCTCCCATCCAATCATTTTCCCCCTATCCTTTGCCCATTCATTTCTGCTCCCGCGCATTTATAACCAAATGTTTGTTAATTAACTCGTTGGATAATTAATGAATTTTCAAACATTCGGTGCCACCCTCCCACTCCATTTTTCTCTTTATAAACATTGTGTCATGCATTTAAAAGGTTACACAATTAACTTCTGCGGCCAAGATTATTCTTCAAGCCCGCCGGATCACACAACTTAGCCCCTTGTCCTGTTCGCAAGCACATCTTTGAGGTCCACTTGTCAGTTTCCTGTCTCCACTATGGTAACTACTTTTACCATTTTGTCATTTACAGTCTGCAGTTTCATTTGACAAAATGCCTCCCAAGGGAAAAACAATTGCAGAAGTTTCAAATTCGCTAATTCACCCACAGGTTGATTTCCACCATACTCCATTAGTTGACAAGGATTGCAAAATCATTGAGACTTCTTCTCAATTTGATTTATTTGAAATTTATTGCTGGTGGGAAGAGAAACTAATTGACTAGGCTGATGAAATTGGGCTCTGGGAATCCCAATTACCCCACTATATTTTTCCACAAATACATAAAGCTCCAGAGTTTGTGAGAAAATGCCATGAATCCTATGATCCCATCCAGAGAGCAGTTATCTCACCTACTGGAGAAATCCTTTGTCCCATTAACATTGATTCAATTGACAAAATGTTGCAGGCCCCTACAACTATTCCAACTCATCATTTTTCCCATGAAAACCTGATAGAATCTTATAACAAACTAGACTTTACCAAGAGATCCCAGACCCTAGAACTGTTTTCAGCAATTGGCAGTCCTCTACCAAAGAGAAATCTCCCTTATGATTCATCCATGTTTCCTGATAGAACCAGACGTATTACTACTATCATGTCCTATTTGCTTGGTTATAACTCTGATCAGTCTGTCGATGAAGCCATCCTTGGTTTCTTGTCCATGTTTTCTTTTGATTCTAAGCCTACTATTATTTATGATTTTAGTCATTTCATAGCTGAAACCATACGTGAGCAGTTTGTCAAATTTAACACTGAAGAAGTATTCAAGTATGATTCTTGTGTATCTTTTTATATATTTTCTGGGAGACAAATTCCCATTTCCTTTGCAAAAACTTGATGACGAATGACAACAACAGTCAGTGATTTTCTGTACTTCAATGGGGATGAAGGAGAAATAATAATTTACATACAAGCAGTTCATAGAACTATTTATTCATCCAGCCCTTAGCCTTATGAGCAGCACTCCATTACCAAGGATCAGTCAGGAGATTGTCAAAGAACTTCAGTTCATAGATCAAACTACAACAGGAGATTGGTATTGCTACCAAAACTATATAGAAATTAGGGATTTTGGCTGTGAACTTCCACCCTACAAACTACCAAAGTACCTCCTTGTTAGAATCTTTGCACTAGCGTACTTGAGGCAAATATTAAATGCAGATGAAGTACATTTTGTAGCTACCAAAAATAAATCACAATTTAAGCTTAAAGCTCAAGTTGGTTCCTTCATTTGTAATACCAGGGCAACAGGGGAGGAAGCTGATAAGCTTTTAAAAGAAATGAAATTTTCTCTCAGTTTCTCTTGGTCATATGATCCATTGGGAGTCATCTCCAAACTCAAGGTGGAAAATAAGTTCACACCATATCATCATACAACTAGGCCTGAGATAGAACAGTTCAAGAGTTAGTTGGAATGGATAGAGAATACCCTCCAAGAGGCTGAGGAGCAAGAAATCTCTACATCAAATATGCAAACTCTGATTGCACATGAAAAGGCTGCCAAGAGAGTGAGGGTAGAACAATCTTCACCTGCAATGGAGGCAACAAGCCAAGGCCTCAAAGTCTTTCACAGGAGAAAGAAACAAAGTGTCTCTATGAATATTGATTCATAGTTTAGTGAACACTCTATAAAATCTCCAACTCAATCTGCCACTTCTCATGAACAACAAATAGTTCAAATTGTTGGAGGCATTCTAGAGAACAAAGAGGAAGACATATTCCATGTCCTTAATGAAATCAAAAGAAAGAATGAAGAATTGAAGTTGAATACTTACACCCAGTTCTGGAAGCATTCTTCCACCTCTTAAGCTAGGCTTCTTTCAGTCTTCGACTTTGAGAAGGGGAAGATGCAAATGGATTTCTTGTAGGCCCAACTTCCTCAGCCCAGGACTGCAGCACAATACCAGAAACACACTTCTTTTGAGTTTAATGTCAAGGATCTGCATCCAATTGATCAAATTGAGATGCACAAACAAATTGGACAGATGATTGCTTCAACCTTAACAAACATTGCGATGAGTTTGTAAAAAATGCAGGTTACATTGGCCAACATTCAATCACAATTAAAGTTGGAGAAGGTCTCCTCGTTAGCAAAGGATACCAAGATTCAATCCTTGGAAAACCTAGTGCTAAGAATGGGATATGTTCCCTCAAACATAAATGCTGCAGAGGAGCTCATTAAGAAAAAAAACATTGAGGTTGAAACATTAAAGAAATAGCTGAAAGTACCAGCATTTGAGGATCCAATGGCCAAAGAAATCGAGGAGACAGAGACTCAAAAGTCAGATATGATGAAGCTCATCATAGAACAGGATTTGCAAATAAAACAAATGGAGGAGCATATGGAGAAATTGGTTAAGGAGAATGAGGAAGCTATCAAGAACATTCAAACTTTAATGGATGTAGTCTCTCTTGCAGTAGTTCCGGTCACTAGAGTTTCTACTTCAGCCACTACATTGGCAACAGGTACAGCAGAAGGAGTTGAACAACTTACTGAAGCTGTTCAAAACTTGTCTATCCAGACAGGAGAAATCAATAAACTAAAGGATGAACTCAAAGAATTATGGCTTATGAAGTCTACATCAGACAATTCACATACAACTGAATAGACTCAAAGGCCAAGTGGAAATCTTGCAGAGAGAACTCACAGATTCCTTCATAAGAAACAAGTTGGGTTTAGCAAAAGAAATTTTGTGGGAAGAAATCACAGAATCAATCAAGGAGATTTGGCCTTCCATTAAGATAATATTCAATCAAAAAGATCTCTTGGAAAAAGCTCAAGAAGCAGTGGAAACCATAACTAAGCAGTTGGAGGATGTGCCAGAGACTGTGTCTGATATAATCAAATTTCTAAATTCCAAGGATGACTATGAGCTTGAGGAATTAAGAATAAACAATAGAATTGGAACGATATTAGAGGTAAATAAAATTATCACTAAGAAAATTCTCACCATTCAGCTACAAGAAAAGTGCAGCAATGTTAACAACATACTTCAAAGGTTTTTCAACAAGATTGAACCTTTGGTCAACAAGGGTTTACCTTCTATGATGGTTATTAGTGATCAATTAATGCCAATTGAGGATTATGTCAAGAAGTTAATAGAGGTGGGAACCCATGCAGTTGCAGTTTCCAATATCAAAGGATCAGCAACACTAACTCTCATAGTAAAAACACTAAGATATTCTTTCTTCATCCTCGATGAAATCAAGCATATATTTTTGGTAAAACTGACTTTTACTAAATACACTGAGATGGATGAAATCTATAGGAGGGTAACAAAGATTTCTATCCCAGATAAGAAACACTGGGAAGAATTAACAGATTTACTTGATTAAGGATAATTGAACAACATTCAGTTTTTGAAGGAACAGTCAGCCAGCTTCAACCATTTTTCAACTTTTTCAATAATAGTCATCAAACAGTGCAGCACCAAAATAGTGCCAAATCATTAGGCAGTTTTATTTTTCATTATTAATAATCTATTTTTGTAAAAGCAGTTCAAGATATTTTTCATCCTATTGTTGTATAAATAACTCCCTTCATGAGTTATTAAGGGTTGCACCCTTGAAGAATCATTTCTAGACATCTAATGTAATTAATCTTTCTAGATAATTAATACGAAGCAAAGGATTCTGAATTCTGTTTTACAAAATTTGTGTTTCCTGTAAGTTTTTTTGGTGTTATTCATTATGTTTTTCTTCATATACTTGTGTCATGCAGAGATAACTGGGTAGGAATAATTGTATTTCAATCTATTCCTATAAGCTTTCTAAAATGATAATCTATAAAGAGAATGAATTAATGAAATATTTGTTTAATTAATTCCATCAAAATTAATAAATCATCATCATCTTTTGCAAGCTCATGTGTATTTTCTCAAACCTTTAAACATAGTTTCAAGGTTTTCATACTTATGATTATTTAAATTTCAATATGAAAATTGTGGTAATCATATTATTTTTTTGTTTCTGCTCGTCATCATAAAAGCTATTTCACTGTGTAAATATTTATAGCAACCCTCTGCTGAGATATTGATATTATTTAAGAGGTTATGCATATCAGTTCTATATTTTTTTCATCCATTGAACTTTCAAATTAAAACAAAACCCCCAAAACAATTATCTTAGATGCTCTGCCATAATAGCTAACCATTATTATCTCAGAGATACAACACCAGATACATTCTGAAGGATTAGGTAATGGAGCCAACTCGTTTTAGGATGACCCCCAATCAGATCTATAAGACGAAGATATTGAGGAAGGCATACCAATACTTGGTCATATTCGCATGTCAACTAAGTGGACAAGTGAGCACTGAGACCTTCCCTCAGAGTTGGGTAATCATGTTGGACCAACTGGCTAGAGAAGGAAGACCATGCAATTGGTCTGGCATACTAGCTCATCAACTGAAGGAGCAAGTCATGAAGGCTCGACAGTCACCCGAATTAATGCATGTAGAGATTTACATGTCCGCCTACATTCTAGATGCATTTTGTGCCCGACATGAGTTTTCGGGCTTAGAGTGGGCATGATCACTGGCGGAGACCAATGTGAGCACATATTTCAAGTTATTGTCTGAGTGCAGCTTCAAAGGAGTGATCATACAATTGTCTGACCATCTTGTCACCCCAGTGTACAGGTTGATATTCAAACAGGATCCACCCTACAGGTGAGAAGAAGCAATGAAGGCATTGTTAGGCATTGCAGATTAGTATGCCTCACCGGGTGGCAAGTTCATCTAAATTTTCAATGCGGAGAAGCCTCCGCATGTTCTGCCAAAGTTTTCTTTGGACGTGCTTGTCATGCAGGAAGTAGTGTATCATATCTCAGTAGGATTAACAGCTAGGTTGCAGTGGAAGGAGGCATCTTGGACCACTCTTCTGTTGCGGATTGGGTTATACTAGATTCAGAGCATCAAGCAAGCAAATGTTGAAGCTAAAAAGATGAGGAATTACCCATTCGACCTCTAAAGCTTCAACTCATATGACCCACATTGCATTATGACGGATTACTGCATGAGAGTTAAATTCAATTGGATCCATGGGGCATGTCATTGGGCCGAGGAGGACTCATGGAGGTATTGCTACAATTCCTCTAGACCCAATTAACAGGTCAGTTTCGTTGTAAAGTGGTTATCACAACAGCATGAAGCGGCATCACAAAGAACACCACTAGTAGCAGCAGAGCCAATCATACCTATGTGCGATAAAGGGAAGAGAAATATTGTCGACCGCATGGAGGAGGAACAAAGCTGCAATTTTCAAGAAGATCCACTTGTAAAACAAGCAGCTATGGCTATTCAATAGAAGAGGCAGTAGTGCGACAAGAAAATCGTGCGAAGGTAGAGGGATAAGAAGAGAATGGAAGAAGCAGAGAAGGAGTCTCATGAGCTGAGGAAGCAACTCTAAAAAGAACAAGAGTTGCGCCAACAAGAGAAGGAAGCGCAGCAGCAATAGCTTCGGCAGGGGGCGCATCACGTGTAGACAGATGAAGTAGCTCCCGTACAAGTAGTTAATTCTTCTAAACAGCTGGCATCAGGAGAACAAGGTGAACCCTCATAGGGGAAATACTTTTCTCATGAGATAGAATAGGATCTTGAATAGTTGGATGTAGACATGGAGCAGTAGGAGTTGGAACAAGACACTAATGTCATGCCTCATCAAAGAGAGGTCGACTCACCTGCTTCAATGCATCCAGTCGATAAGCAAGTCTCGGATGACCAAGGAGGCACTAAGATCCTTGGTTGTCAACCAGAAGCAGAGATGCACAACATCTCCTTTGAATAATCTCATCACAGAGTTGTGAAGTCTCATAAAGTACCGAATCCGAAGGACCAAACATCCTCTCTGCAATTTTAAGAGCGAGTGATCATGACTGATGTGCACAAGCATCTAGATGCATTGGCTAATGCAACTAGAGTGTATGCTAAAGCCACTAGCTCAAGTGTCTATTTTCTCATAGCTGAGAATGAGAAAATGGCAAAGGAACTAGAGGTGGCCAAGCAAGGAGGAGACTTGGTGACAATTCTACCCGAGCCGAACTGAAGAAGGCAATACTAGATGAAGCATTGTCCTTAGAGACAGTTATGCAAGCATTGTACTCCAAGTTTGGTACCGCGCATCAAGCAGTTGTTCATCTCCATGGATGGAAGCAACGATGTGCAAGAAGAGTACGCATCTTGAAGAACATACATATTGTTGTTGATAACATGTGAGAATGGATGATGAAGTACAAGGGAGCCCCACTTCACTTGCCAAAGATGATGAACTCCAATGTGGTCAAGTTGCAAGCACGTATTCGGAATCAGGTCCGTAACTATGAAGACCTACCACAACTCATCACTAGCATACAGGCTTCCCATGCACGAGTATTCAAAAGCATGGAGGTTATAGTGCAAACTCATGCGATCCCATCACTTGGTACCCTCGCATAGGCGAAGACCAAGAAGCAGGTCCAATAGGAGCTTAACTCGTACTTAGACGAGCTGATGCGCACCGCCACTAGCCTAGACTTGCCTATCAGTGTAGACATCATGCGCAAGTACGTTGTTGGTCTAGCCACACTAAAGACAATGATGCGCATGCTCACAGATGAGTTGGATAGAGGAGCCCGAGTAGTGTACCCAGATGCTATGGAGGTAAGGTTCAGGTTTCAGACGGATGTCACAGTATAACACGATCACTCTCAAGGACTACCAATCTTGGCATCAATATGTGACTATTGATCATCATGAGGATGTTGAGTAGTTGGACTTCTATGGTTGTCTAAGTCGAAATGATTTCTAATTTGGCTTTTCCAAGCCATTGTTCACATGGGTACATGTGCATTGTAATGTTGAGTCATGTCAAGTGTAAGTCAAGTGTCAAGAGTGGATGTAATAATCATAGACTAGGTGAGGAGTCATGAGGGTAGTTGAATGGTCACAAAGGGGAATATTAAGGGTCACCCCACCATTTGCTATAAATAGTCCCCCATAACTCATTGTATAGGCTTTTGGTCAGCCAAGCTTTTACTAAGACTATTTTGAAGAAGGCTTGGATAGTATTGTAATGCACCTTGGCTTCTCCACTGCATGGAGCTAGTACATCTCTTTGGAGGAGCAGGCGGATGTGGCTATAACATTCCACTATTGGGGCTAGTAGGTTTACATGGATGTATTGTATAATTGTGACTTACACTTCTTTATATAATAAGAGCCAACACATTTTCATGCATATGTTGTTATTGTAGTTGGACTACTCCTGATGCTTTAATGATATGTGTTGTTTAACTTATGTACTTGTGTATGAACTGATTCACATGAAATTACATGAATCTTGTTGTTAATGTGTTGTGAATGTTGTTAATGATGTCACTGTCTGTGTCGACTTCTCTACCGAACATCATACAAACCTTTCACTTGACCCTTGCTATAAGAACCGTCACACTCATCTCGAACTGATCTGTGAGTGTTGTATATGTTATCTTACCTTGTATGATGTGACTACCACATCCGAGTGGACTGCTCTGCTAGAAGCTATGCATGTCCTTTGTGTTGTGTGTTCCTAGTTGAGTTGGGACTGATCCCTTTCAACCTAGAACTCACCTTCACCTCATTCCCTTTCAAAGTGTTGGAACCTCTCATACACCTTCCTTGACTCACTGCATCAGTCACACCCTTGCTGCTGACAGACTTATTCTACTTGCCTCTGTGCGACACAGCGGTCAAAGCATTACCTTAGGACCAACTGCTGGGACTCCTACACCAAACAGTCTGAGGTCTAATTGGGACTTCTCACCCGGGGGGTCCCCTTGACATGTTGGTGGGTCCAGCACTGTCAACATTTTTGGCACTAGAAGGAGGGCCTGATGATAAGCAGAGTACTCTCATCCATTTTTGAACCTTTGCCTATCTTCCATGGAGTATTGTATTCTTCTTCCCCCGAGGTGTTTTTCGAATCGTGAAGATGTCTCCATCTCGGGGAAGCTTTTTGATCTCTTGTCCACTCACATGTATGATGATGCAGGCAAAGTGGTTTGGCCTGAGCACTTACATAAATTTATTTCCATGATTCATGGGGAAGATGAGTTTACTGATGAACAAGCCAGTTTGATGCTTACATTTACACTTCACGAATCTCCGTTTTGTTGGGTGCTTAGCCTACTAGCTGACACCGTGCACTGATTTGAGCACTTATGTGATGTTACTGAAGACACATTCTATCGTTTTAATCTAGACCATCTTGACCAGAAATTGTTACAGCAACGAAGGGATTCACACGAATCTGTTATTGATTTTTGGCAGCGCTTCCGTGACTTACAGTTTCAAGCTTCGAGGAGCCAGATGAAGTTCGCTTATCTCTAAGACTGGTTCGAGTACTATCTTAAGAAATCTTCCCATCCCAAGAGAAAGCTTGATGTCAAACCTCGCTCAACCTTCTTCATTGATGGAATTGCGCAATCTCATGTGGGAGAAGGCACTGCCTCAATGGATTGTCTGCCTCCCTCTCATTCAATAGTTCCACCATCGCCCAGTGATGTTGAGGATCATGTTTACACACCTATTCATCCTTCACACTCTCCCAACATCACTCCACTCAATTTTTGTGCAGATTTGGTCGTGAGTCCTTCAAGCTCCCATGTGAATTATTTTCTTCAATCTCCATCTTCGCACTCAAGTGTTCCTCCAGATGATGTTGTCTTGTGTTCGGTCACTCTGGACTCTTCACTTGTTGTGAAAAAGGAACAAACCACTGACAGATTTGGTGTTGCACAACCAACATGCATTGTCATTCATGAAGAGTATGAGTGGGAGCTTGGACATCAACACTCAGCGAAGGATGACTCCCTTCCATCTAAGCCCCCTCCATTCTTTCCTAGCCTCTTTAGTGAACTTGCCAATCATGATTTTGCATGTGTGTCTTCATCCACGGATGCACCCATTGTTGATCACTCACAGGACTCACTGGATGTTAGTCCATCATTCGACAACAGAGAGGATAAGTTATTCATTGAAGATCCAATTGATCGTTCATCTGTCTTTTTCGGAAAAACAAAGGATGAGTTCATTCACTTTTCATATACCCTTTTGTTTGATTCATCTGATCATGAGGATGCCAAAGAATTCATTGATTTTATCTGATCGTGGTGGTCGTGATCCATTTTCTTCCAATTTTGATCACGATCACGAATCTATCATAGTTGATCTTTTGAAACCACCAATGTATGATAATCTACATGATGATGAAGTTGAGACACCCAAGACTGTCGAGGCACTTTAGCGCGAGCTGATGGTTATGTCAGGCCCTCACTACCTTGAGGTTAGTCTCACTTTTGATCATGACATTGTTCAATCGCCCTAGGCTCCTCATCACTCATCTGTATGCATTGAAGATCCATTTCACACAGAGATCACACTTCCTCCACTCAAACTGCACGATCTCATTGCTCATGCTTTGGAGGAGTCTTACATTGCAAGCACTTGTTCACGACGCAAGCTGTCTTTGTTTCTTTCGTTTGCTTGAATGTCACAATCAAGGGTGTGCTTATGCTTCAAAGTTGCACATAGTGCCATAGAGCACCATGAGAAGTCCACGGACTGTCCGCCATGCACTTGCACTCACTTATGTGAAGTGGGCACTTTGAAACATGAAATGTGGTTGTCTTCATTGTTATATCTTTCTTTCTTATTGGTTCACACCACTTGGTTGCTCGCAGACCAAGCCTCACCAACATGGTTCTACCAATGCGTCAGTGGCTGCATTGGACGTATCACTTCACGTGATCAGGCCCATGCACCATTAGTGTAGGAGTAGGAGTAGTGTTTTCTTTTAGTTGTTTGCTTGCATGCTTGTCTTCTCATATGCTTTGTTTGCGTGTTTGTTTTCTTGCTTGCTTACTTACCTGCTTTGCTTTCACTTTTGCTTCTTCTTTTGCTTTGCTTTGATGTTTATTGGTTTGTTTGTTTCATTCGTAGGTTAGCTTTACATGAAACCATGTATGACTCTTGAAGCGAGCTAGGTAAAGTACAAGAGGACTTGTACAACTGTCACTACTTGGTTATTTGTCATCTTTCATTTGTATTATGAGCTTGTTACTCTTAGTCCATGATACGTCGAAGAAAATACATACTCTTCAAAGTGAACCTTGGTGTCACCTTCTCTAGTCAATTTTTTTGGGTTAACCCTTATCAGCTCAGTCAAGTAGAGTAAGGTGAGGGGGGAAACCCCAACAGGCATGTCAGAGATATAATAAACTACTTCTCTGCTAGAACAACCTCCTCTTTTCTCAAAATCGGGATCCCTCTTCCGCCTCTGAAATGAATAAGTGTTATGCACAATGAAAATGAAAAATGAAAAGTCAAAAAAATCCAAAATGAAAAATAAATAAGGTGAAAGAAGAGAAAGGCTTCCTGTATAGGGAGGTAATGCAAGTAACTCCATCGGGGTACTAACCAAGCTTGCTGGCAGTGGAGCCATGCTTGTGTTCCTATGTGACTCCACCGAAGTATTGTCCATGCCTTGCTGGCAGTGGAGCAACACCCGAGATGAAATTAAGATTCTTATGACTATATGGCTTATGCACCTATATACCCCTCAACCCAAATTGAAAAAATTGTGTTTCCTTGGCTTGGAATGTGTGCCAATCGACCAAGGGCTTAGTAGATGCTATATCTTACAATCAAGTGAGTGTGAAACCAAGATGAACTAAGAACTGAACAATACTTCCAGAGGTGTTAGACTTGCTTTCCACGAATAAGGTCTATGTAGAGAGCTGGAGTTCTACCAGTGTGTTGCCAAGTGTTGTAGCGGCTACAACCAACCTCCAAAATTTTTCCTTAGCATTTTTTAGAGCCTTCCTACCAACTTTACACAACACCTTGTCTTGCTTCGTCAAGTACTCAAGCTTCAATCTTTTTCTCACACTAAGGCAGCCTATTCATCACAGTCGATCCATTCCCCTCACAAGATTTTTACCTGGACTTGGTCCAGCTATAGACTAAGCAGCTTCCCCTTTAAATTTGCACATTCCTGGAGGGAAAATGGCCTTCCCTCCAGGAATTTCACAATCCTCTCTAATAGCCTGTTGGGCTCCAGGATTACGCAATCCTACCAACCAGCCCTCCCAGCAGGATTTGCGCAATTTTTCCCATCAGTAGGCTGTTCAGCCCAGGATTTGCACAAATTTGGGTGGAAGTCAGCCGCTCTGCCCAGAAATTGTGTAATCCCCTTGGGCAGTTAGCCTAGCTCTAAGCCAGGAATGCACATTTTTCCCGAGCAGTTAAGAACTCGTATGCATGAACAGTCTGGTTGACCAATTCCACCCAGGATCGAGGAAACTTGACTTGCATGCATGCATGTCTTGATCTTCCCATAATAGCAAGAGACAACATTCAAAAGGCATCTCATGATTCAAGGAGCTATTTTTAGCAGCCGAGGATTACATGCAAAGTTTCTTTAGAAGTTTCCCTCCAAGTGTCGCTTTTTTTATATTTGTGGCATGCGCATCATGAGACCAAACATATTTATTCGACACATCAGAGCTCATTCATTCACATCAATCTCAGAGATCTAACATCCCACATCACATCCAGGACTCTTCGACATCCGGTTCAGTTATTCACAGGTAATTTGCCTCAACTTGTCTTTTTCAACATTTCTGTCACTTTTGTGTATTTGCTTGTGTGAGTGTTGTTTGCTTGATTTCTTTGAACAATTGTTGTCCTTTACATATATTCTAGCTTGTCCTAGATCTATGTTAATTTTCATTGCTATCTCACTATTGTCGTATGCATGAAACTATTTTGCACAGACGTTCACCCAACCGACGAATGACCTCATCCTCATGCATGTTGATCTGTTTGTTGAATCTTCTATTCATGTTTTGCATGCATTTTTTACCACTTTTTCTATCACTTAGTGTCGCCATGCATTTCATCAACTTACTTGCTTTCAGTTGCCCATCAGCGTGTTGGGCCAACCTTGACCAAGTCTCTGCCTTCACCAAGGCTGCATTGCACAATATGGGGAAGGAAGGCTCACTTTCCTCTCTAGATTTGCGCATTCTAGCCCAGCACTGGCCCCTGGACTGTTTTACACATTCCTGGAGGATAGTGGTTGCTTGGTCTAGGATATTGCGCAAATCTGTCCCTGGGCTAGCAGTCCTTCCCAGCTCGAATTGTGCATTGTGCAATCCCAATAGCCATCTGCCCAACTGGATTGTGCATTTCACAGATCCAGTAACCATTCCAGCCTCCTAAATAGCCCAAAATGTCTTTTGCGTAGTTTTGGCAGCCAACTACTCAGCTTCCCAGTGAAATTTGTGCAATCTTGCTCATCAGTTTCCCAGGAATGCGTTGTGTTCTTCCCTAGATTTGCTTTGTTTTCACTGACAT
This sequence comes from Pinus taeda, assembly GCA_000404065.3. Taxonomy (NCBI): domain Eukaryota; kingdom Viridiplantae; phylum Streptophyta; class Pinopsida; order Pinales; family Pinaceae; genus Pinus; species Pinus taeda. The sequence continues at coordinate 249,825 of APFE030554716.1, read as the reverse complement.
ATTTCTTTCCATGCATGCTACTTCTTTCCAGGTCTTTCAAGTGTTCATATGTCTCAAAGGATTCCAAGGGAACATGACATCAAACTGAGCACCTGAGCAGGTGTCCTCTGGTTTTTCGATCTATGAAGATACGAAGTTGTATCTAGACAAGGACATCAAACTGAAGTGGCAAGAGGTGAATGAAACATTCGCAGGTACTTTTGGGGAAGACCTTGAAGACCGTCAAGTGTACATGAACATTCATAAGTCTGGCTTATACCGGATTGCATGAATATACCCCACATTCCCATGCACGGACATGATTCACCGAGTTGTCTCTCACACTGACCCCGAGACGATGACCTTGAGCAGTATTGGTGGGACAAAGCTTGCAACCTACTGGGCACAAGATTACGATCAGATTTATCAGATGACCGAGCCCATGACTGTCATGACTCCCCCATTCAGCTTGCCCAACAACAAAAGCCACTCCAAAGACATTCAGAAGGATTGGAAAAGGAGCCAGCTCGTTTCAGGATGACCCCCAATCAGATCTATAAGACAAAGATATTGAGGAAGGCATACCAATACTTGGTCATATTCACATGTCGACTGAGTGGCCAAGCGAGCACTAAGACCTTCCCTCAGAGTTGGGTGGTCGCAGTAGACCAACTAGCTAAAGAAGGAAGACCATGCAACTGGTCTAGCATATTGGCTCATTCTCTGGAGGAGAAAGTCACGAAGGCTCGACAGTCACCCGAAGGCATGCATGTAGAGATTTACATGTCTGCCTACATTCTAGATGCATACTATGCCCGACATGAGTTCCTGGGCTTAGAGTGGGCATCGTCACCGGCAGATACTGTTGTGAGCACGTATTTCAAGTTATTGTCTAAGTACAGCTTCAAAGGAGTGATCATATGGTTGTTTGACCATCTTGTCACCCCAGTGTATAGGTTAATATTCAAACAAGATCCACCCTGCATGTTAAAAGAAGTGATGAAGGAATTGTTAGGAATTGCAGATTGGTATGACTCACTAAATAGCAAGTTTATCCGAGTGTTCAGTGCAGAGAAGCCTCTGCATGTTCTACCAAATTTTTCTTTGGACATGCTTGTCATGCAGGAAGTAGCGTATCATATCCCAACAAGATTAACAACTAGGCTACAACGGAAGAAGAAGGCACCTTGGCCCACTCTTCCATTGTGGATTGGGTTATATGAGATCTGGAGCATCAAGCAAGCAGATGTCGAAGTTGAACATATGAGGAGGTACCCATTAAACCTCTAAAGCTTCAACCCATATGACCCACATTGCATTGTGAAGTATCACTACATGAGAGTTCAGTTCAATTGGATCCATGGGGCATGCCATTGGGCGGAGGAGGACTCATGGAGGTATTGCTACAATTCCTCCAGACCCAATGAATAGGTCGGTTTTGCCGTAGAGTGGTTAGGATAGTAACATGAAGCGGCATCATGGAGAACACCAGTAGTAGCAGCAACATTAGAGCCAAGCATACCTATGCACGACAAAGGGATGAGAAAGATTGTTGTTCGCATGGAGGAGGAACGAAGTTGCAAGCTTCAAGCAAATATACTTGTAGAACAAGAAACTATGGTTATTCCACAGAAGAGGAAGCGACATGAAAAGTGAATCGTGCGAAGGCAGAGGGATAAGAAGAGAATGGAAGAAGTAGAGGAGTTGCATGAGCTGAGGGAGAAACTCCGGAAAGAACAAGAGAAGGAAATGCAGCAGTAGCAGATTCAACAGTGGGCACATCACATGGAGACAAACGAAGCACTGCCCGTATAAGTAGTTGATTCTTCTGAGCAACTGGCATCAGGCGAATGGGGTGAACTCTCACAGGGGCAAGACTTTACTCATGAGATAGAATAGGTTCTTGAACAGTTGGATGAAAACATGGAGCAGTAGGAGTTGGAATAGGACACTGACCTCATGCCTCACTAAAGAGAGGTCTACTCACCTATTTCAATGCATCTAGTCGATGAGCAAGTCTCGTATGACCAAGGAGGCACTGAGATCCTTGGTGGTCAACTAGAAGCATAGATGCACAACATCTCCTTTGACGAATCTCATCACAGAGTTGTATAGTGTCAGAAAGTATCGACTCCGGAGGACCAAACATCCCCTACACAATTTGAAGAGCGAGTGATCATGACTGATGTGCACAAGCATCTAGCTGTGTTGGCCAATGCAACTAGAGTGTATGTTGAAGCCACTAGCTCAAGTTTCTATTTTCTCATAGTTGAGAATGAGCGAATGGTGAAGGAACTACAGGTGGCCAAGAAGAGAGGGGACTTGGTGACAATGTCCGCCCAAGCTAAACTGAAGAAGGCAATACTGGATGAAGTATTGTCCTTGGACACAGTTATGCGAGCATTGTGCTCCAAGTTTGGCACCATGCATCAACCAGTCGTTCATCTTCATGGATGGCAACAATAATGTGCAAGAAGAGTACGCATCTTGAAGAACATACATACTGTTCTTGATAACATGCGAGCATGGACAACGAAGTACAAGGGATCCTTGCTTCACTTGCCAAAGATGATGAAGGCCAATGCAGTCAAGTTGCAAGCATGTGTTTGGAGTCAGGTCCAGAACTATGAAGACCTACTGCACACTCATGCGATCCCATCAGTTGGGACCCTCAACCAGGCGAAGACCAAGAAGCAGGTCGAACAAGAGCTTAACTTGTACTTCGGCTAGCTAATGCGCACTACCACCAGCCCAGACTTTCCTATTAGTGCAAAAATCATGCGCAAGTATGTTGCTAGCCTGGACACACTAAAGACAACGATGTGCATGCTCACAGATGGGTTGGAAAGAGGAGCCTGAGAAGTGTACCCAAATGCTATGGAGGCAAGGTTCAGGTTTGAGATGGATGTCATAGCAAAACACATAGACACTCTCAAGGACTACCAATCTTGGCATCAATATGTCACTGTTGATCAACAAGAGGATGTCGAGCAGTTGGACTTCTATGGTTGTCTAAGTCCGAATGATGTCTAGTTTGGCTTGTCCAAGCCATTATTCACATGGGTACATGTGCATTGTAATGTTGAGTCATGTCAAGTGTAAGTCAAGTGTCAAGAGTGGATGTAACAATCATAGCGTAGGTGATGAGTCATGAGGGTAGTTGAATGGTCACAAAGGAGAATGTCAAGGGTCACCCCACCCTTTGCTATAAATAGTCCCTCATAACTCATTGTATAGGCTCTTGGTCAGCCAAGCTTATACTAAGACTATTTTGAAGAAGGCTTGGACAATATTGTAATGTGCCTTGGCTTCTCCACTACACGGAGTCAGTACATCTCTTTGGAGGAGCAAGCATATGTGGCTGTAACATTCCACTATTGGGGCTAGTAGGTTTACATGGATGTATTGTATGATTGTGACTTACACTTCTTTATATAATAAGAGCCAACACATTTTCATGCATATGTTGTTATTATAGTTGGACTTCTCCAGTTGCTTTAACGATATGTGTTGTTTAAATTACGTACTTGTGTATGAACTGGTTCACATGCAATTATATGAATCTTGTTGTTAATGTGTTGCATATGTTGTTAATGTTGTCACCATCCATGTCGACTGCTCTGCCAGACATCAGACAGAACTTTCACTTGAGCCTTGCTATAACAACTGTCACACTCGTCTTCGATTGATCCATGAGTGTTGTACGTGTTACCTTACCTTGTATGATGTGAATGTTGCATACGAGTGGACTGCTCCGTCAAAAGCTGTGCAAGTCCTTTGTGTTGTGTGTTCCTAGCCGATTTGGGATTGATCCCTTTCAACCTGGAACTCACCTTCACCTCATTCCCTTTTTGAAGTGTTGGAACTTCTCATACACCTTCCTTGACTCACTGCATCAGTCACACCCTTGTTGCTAACAAAGTTATTCTACTTTCCTCTCTGTGACACTGTGGTCAATGCATTACCTTGCGACCCACTACTGGGACTCATACACCAAATGGTCTAAGGTCTAATTGGGACTTCTTATCAGAGAGATCCCTTTGACATGTTGGTGGGTCCAGCACCATCAACAAGAGGGAAGAACAAAGACCTAGAGTGATAGACGTGGAGAGATAGGGGGAGTGACAAGGGAGAAATGGAGATAAACTTAAGGATAGGGGAGATGAGGAATGAAGAGAGATAGAGGGAGATGTGTGAGAGGTAGAGAAGGGTAAGAGAGGGAGAGGGGGACACAAATATGGATTAGGGAGAGAGCGAAGGAGAGAGGGAGGGAGATAGTGAGAGGGTTGGAGGGCAGAGAGAGAGAGAGATGGGGGAAGAGAGAGGAAGGTAGGAGAGAAAGGGCGATAGAGGAAGGATAAGAGAGAGGACTTGCAAGAGAGGAGGAGAGAGGGAAGGAAGAAGAAAGACATAGAGAGTGAAAAGTGGAGAGAGAGGGAGTTGCAAGGGAGAGATGGAGAGAGAAAGTGTGTATGTTTAGTGGTGAGATAAAGAGACAAAGAAAGAGATATAGAGAGAACGGGTGATAGAAGGAGAGAGGGAGGGATATAGTAACATAGTTGGAGAGAGAGAGAGAGAGAGAGAGAGAGAGAGAGGGGAAGAACGAGAGACAAGACTTGAGAGAGAGAGATAGAGAGAGAGAGAGGAAGAACGAGAGACAAGACTTGAGAGAGAGGAGGAGACTGATGGGGGAAGAGAGAGGACTAGAGGGCAAAGAGAGAGAGAGAGAGATGGGGGAAGAGAGAGGGAGGTAGGAGAGAAAGGGAGAGAGATGAATTACGAGAGAGAAAACTTGAGAGAGAGGAGGAGAGAGGGAAGGAAGAAGAAATACATGGAGTGAGAAGTGGAGAGGGAGTGTGTATGTTTTGGGGTGAGATAAAGATACAAAGAAGGAGAGATGGAGAGAATAGGGGAGAGAAGGAGAGAGGAGAGAGGGAAGGATATAGTAACAGAGTTGGAGGGTGAAGAGAGAGAGAGAGAGAGGATGTGAGAGAGTGGAGAGAGGGAGGTAAGAAGAAAGAATTATAGAGCTAAAGGTGGAGAGAGAGAGAGAGAGAGAGAGAGGGAGAGAGGACAAAATGATGGAAGAGAGATAGAAGCAGGGGAGAGGGAGAGAAGGGGCGGAGAGAGAGAGAGAGAGAGGGAGAGGAGAAGGGAGGGATAGATAGACATATTGAAGAAAGAGAGTGTATATTTTGGGGGTGATATAGAGAGATGAAGGGAGATATAGATATAGATGGAAAGTGAAGAGATGGAAAAAGAGAGATATGGAGAGAGAGGGAGGGACAAAGAGATTGATAGATATGGAGTGAGAGAACATGTGTGTTTGGGGGGTTGAGATAGAGAGACAAAGAAGGAGAGATGGAAGGAGATATAGATATATATGGAGGGGGGAGAGAGGGAAGAATATTTATTGGACTAGATGCACTAATTTCATTTTAGATGGTGATTTTTAATCCTATTTCATTGCTTGCACTAAATGCATTGATTTTAGTGTATATGTTGATTTCTAATTATATTTAATTGCTTGCACTAGATGCATTGATTTCAATGTAGATGATTTCTAATCCTATTTTGATTTATTTCACTAAATGCATTGATTTCAGTGCAGATGGTGATTTCTAAACCTATTTGATTGCTTCCACTAGATGCATTGATTTCAATGTAAATGTTGATTTCTAATAATATTTGATTACTTGCACTAGATGCATTGATTTCATGTAGATGATTTCTAACCCTATTTTATTGCTTGCACTAAATGCATTGATTTCAATTTAGATGGTGATTTGTAATCCCATTTGATTGCTTGCACTAGATGCATTGATTTCAGTGTAGATGTTGGTTTATAAACCTATTTTCTTATTTGCACTAGATGCATTTATTTGAGTGTAAATCATGATTTCTAATCATATGTGATTGCTTGCATTAGATACATTGATTTCAGTGTAAATTTTGTTTTCTAACCTTATTTGATTTCTTGCATTAGATGCATTGATTTCATTGTAGATGTTGATTTCTGATTTGATGTAATTGGATGTATGATGATGCATTAATTTTAAAGTGATTGGATTAATATTGTGCATTGATTTCAGTGTACGAAAAATTATTGACAATGTACATTGATTTTTTTGTTATAGTAATTCAACCTATTAATATTGGAGAGAAAGAGAAACAAGGTATGATGTTTACTACGATATCTCGAGCTAAAGATTTAAATGGTTTACGGTTTAACCTGTCCTTTTCATATAATTGATATGAAAATAGCACAAAAGTAACAAGCGTGACAGTAAGAATAGTAGAAGAAAATAGTTTGAGATTATCAAAATGAATACTATTTGTAATTTACGATATTCTTATTATTCACATTTTCTATCATTCAACACTATTACATTGTCACTTTACATTCAAAATTTTTATCTCATCATTTTTCATTATTAAAGTTATTCACAATATTTATCACTCAACAAAGTGAGGTAAGTAAGCAAATTTAAACTTAAAATGGCTAGATTAAGACATATTTAGCATATTTAAAATGATTATATTAATATCAAATGATTTTACATATTTTTGATAAAATTAATTATATGTTCATTAGATTTTCTTTGGCCGCACACAACTGAAACCAGCCTAGATCCATCTTAACACTGGATCTATCAAGTGCCAAGATGGATCTCTCGAGGTGCAAACCTTTCCTCAAGTTTTGCACTCAAAAAATAGATTTGCACCTCAAGAGATTTGATCCCTCTCAGCGCTTGATATATCCGGAGTTAAGATGGATCTAGGTTGGTTTTTAAATAGGGCCAACATTAGATTAAAAATGTTAAATCTTAAGCATTACATTTACATTTACATGTTTAAGTTTTTATGTGATATCTACCCCATACTGGGTTGTTTACATTTACATTTACATTAATGACATTGACTTTAGTAAAGAGTAAAATTGTTTAAAATTTTACTTAATTTGGAATTTTAATGTGGTAATTTTTTTTGTTAATGGTAAATTTATGATCCATTCAAATTCACATATATGATAAAGGAACTACTAAAAACATGAGATAGTTTACTATCCATTCAGATACATAGTTGTATTTTAATAATTAATTTTAGTATAATAATAATATTAAAAAGATATATATAATTTAAGTTTGGCCAACATTAGCTAAAATTATTTTTATTCCTTTTTTAGGACGTGACATACTTACACATATGGGTCATACTCAATTGTAGAATGCGCCTTTCGGTGCAATAAGCATAGGAATTTAGCTCAACACTAACATTATTCACTGGAAAAAGTTGAGTGACTTCAATGATATTAAAAGATTCAGTCAAAAAACAAAATCTAGCTAACAAATTCTTTCGAAAATGGAATTTGAAGATGACTAACAAAATGCCAAAATGTTCAATTTGAAGTTTACTAGCAAAATACCAAAGAATAGAGTGAGAGAGCATATGCGTTAGTTAACTATGGTTTTATTCCCTATGTGGGTTCTTCAAAAAATGAGGAAATGACCATACAATTCTCCTCTTTTAGATGGTCATACGACCTATGTGTAACAACAAATGCCCAAGTAAGAAATTGACCAAGTAAATGTGAAAACGAATAGGAGAAGTATGAGATCAACCAAGAAATGTGAATTCATCTAGGTGGTATGAAATTGATGAAATTAACTAAGGGAAGTATAAAATCAATTAGGTAATATGTAGTTGATCTAATATGTAGAAAGTAAAACTAGGTAAGTAGGAAGTTGGCCTAGAAAATAGAAAGTCGACCCAACAAGTCTAAGGTCAACTCGTGGAGTGTAAAATTGACCCATGCAAGTATGAAGATGACCCAAGAAGTAGGAAAATTACCTAGTGAGTAGAAATTGGCTCAGGGAGAGAGTGTATGTTTGACAATGGTCAAGTTGTAGACTCTGAGGGAGATTTGAAACCTATTGGAGAGATAAATTCACTTCAGCGATAAATAAACCAAATGATAAATTCCCTAAACTATTACAATAGCTCTAGAATGAAGTATATCATGATTCTATCTCATAAATGGATGTATAGAGGAGATAAAGAGATGTTGATATGACCCCATGGGGAGCATATATGCGGTTAAATGTATATGTAACATGGTCAAACTAATAACAGAAGCGGCCACATCTGCAATGTGTGAATAGGTATATATAAATATCATGTAGTCATTTACCAAGGACATGTGATTTGGATGTATGAATGTATTTAGATATTTGGAGGAGGTTCTCCTTCTCTTTAAGGAGTTGTTGTGTAATGTATATCTCTTATCTATATTGGAGTTTTGCTCCATGCTCACATTAGTATTCATGGTGTGTACTTCTGGTTTTATGTATTTTATTCATAACAAATGTTGGTATAGTTCTCTTGTTCATGGACACTATAACTATGAAAAAAATCCTTATAACTATGGCTAGAAAAGAATCTCCAATAATTAACCAACTAGGAAATGATTAAAATATAGAGTAACTCCATTTCAAACTCATGGGCTTAAAAAAATATCATAACAAACAAAGATATTACACACATAATAACTTTGTGTTTACCCTAGAAACCCAAATGGGAAAACCAATATTCAATTGGCTCTGGCCATGCTTTGTTGTTATTTAACAAAAGACAAGTTACAAAATCTTTGGTACATCCTTATGCACCTCAAGCATCCTCAACCCTTCAACTTCCAAGCTTGTTTCTCCTTCATTATCTTTATTTTTTTTCTTTTCTTTGTTAACATTAGGGAATATATATATATATATATATATATATAATGTAAATTTTAGGGTGGACACCAATTATGATGCTATGGGGCCATGCACACCAACAACCTAATCTCCTTATTTATCCAGAGCCTTTAGTCTTATTAGTGTTGATCATCGTAGAGCCTATGTAGGTAAATAAGTTTTTTTGCACAAATCCAATTCAGGTTACATCTCCCCATTGAGAGGCTTTTGGTCCCCAAAATCTTCTAAGTGTTGGAATTGATGTCAATGATAGTAGCATGGATCATTGGTGTGATTGATACTCATTAGTTTGGTTGATACAAGGACTTCTACTCTGATACAGTAACCATGAATGTGGGAAGACAGTGGGATGCTCTCTCTGATAGCTTCTAAGTTGAAGTGTCTCCATAACATGGCTATCTGATAATAGTCGATGTAGGGAAAATATAAAAGAGAAATATTTTGTTGATAGCAAGAATTGCATTGGCTAGTCCTTTCTAGTTCATGTAAATTACGTTGAGTGGTAGTTTACAAACTCAATAATTTATGTTTTCTTCTCTCTTATAAAATTTGTAAATGTTGGTAGGCATTGGAAAAAAGTTGCCCCGTCTGGCACCTCAAAACCACGACTTGATTTCTCAGTTGTTTTTGTATCAATGGTAAAACCTATGGTATATCTCCCTTCGTTTATGTTGGCTTGATTCCCATCCCATTTTACCATAGAAATTCCCATGGTAATTTGTCGCTTGGCTTGATTTAGTCAAGAATAAAGAAGGCTATATAAACAAACAATGATCGACACTTGATCCATGGATGGTCCAACATGTGATATGGTCTAATTAGTTTTCTCTATTCTGGCATGTTAATTGTGTAATCTTTGTTATGGGTGTATGATGGTCTGATCGAAGATCATGAGAAATTAGGTACATGAGAAATCAAGTAACCTTGCAATGCTCCACTATGATCTAATGCCACTTTTTCAGTAATATTGTTTCATGGATTGATGGTGGATGACATAGCCTGACACTCACACAATTTTTAGTGGCCAGTATTGACATGATCTGGTTAAATGTCTATGGTTACAATTAGCCAGCGTCGATTTAGTGTAATGGTATGAATCCTCTGAGTCAACTGATGTGGTAAACATAGTTGTAAAAGGTGAATAGCATAAGGTGTCTTGATTTACAAAAGTGATGCAGGTGGTAATCTTGGCTAAGATCTATATAAAACTAGCTATGCGGTAAGAAGTACTATGGACATGATTGATTGATCTTACAAGTTTTGTATGTAATCAAGGTGAATTCTCTTCAACCCTTATTAATAGATTATGGGGCTTATGAATATGTGTGCTAATACTATGAGGTATTCGTGAAGTCCATAGATCAACCTCGTAGAAATGTATTACAAAATTGAGCTCAATTAATTGTTGAAGTGTCAAGGTTTGGTATTGTAAAGTGTTGTTCTTTACCTGATGTTTGGGATAATTTCATTGTGACAGAGCATCACCATACCTAATCATTTCATAAAGTGTTTGTTGTAGTTTTGTTGTTTTTCACAATGTATGGTTTGGTTATAAAAGTATACCTATGTGATTAATTTCCATAATTTGATGATTGATGTAGTTAACTTGAGAGCCAGATCTACTGTAGTGAATGGATGCAATAGGGAAAGTATTTGAACCCTTGTAATATATGAATCATATGTTGATAACTAGAATGTGTATTATTGGAGTTACTTCAGTGACAAGCTGTAGGAAAATGTTTGAAAGGCCAAGATATTGTGGTTTTTATGCAAGGGTCAAAACTTGTACATTAATCATTCATTTGAAAAAGTATGCACAAGCCAGCATTGAGTGACCATTTTGTTATGGGGGTTGAATAAGATTGTCCTTAGTTTTAATATGAAGTTTAAAGGAATATTGATGTTTTGTTTATAAAGTCTACCATGAAGTAAATCCTTAGAGATGTGAACTTGTTTTTTGTATAACGAAGTCTATTGCCACATTCAAATCAAAGTTTGTATTCATGAATTGAGTTGTTTTTGGTTGACCTTTAAGTATTTTGGATTGTGAAATGATGATAGTATTATTGAAGCTTAACCACTATTGTGCTAGATATTGTGTTGAGTTCTCTATTGCTCATAAGTCATAATTTCTATCCAAAGTCTAATTTATTATCCACCAACCGAGTTTCGAATATGACAGGGTTGAAACTTTGAGAAAGACAAGATGAGTAGTTTTGATTTTGCCTAGCCTTGTATTCATTTCTTGTAACTAGTTGATAGTTGTTCACTATAAGACGAGCATAATCAAAGGTCAAAGGTCTGATTTCGTGATAGGGATGTTGCAATGTAAAGATTATTTTCTATTGATCATGTAACGAATTCAATCATGTCATGGGTAATGAAGTTGTTGATATGATGAGTATGTTGATTGTTATGCTTATGAGAAATTCAAAGTTGTTCAGTTAGATGAATGACAAATTTTATATGATTACTGAGCTAGGTTACAATTTTTGGGCATGATAATTGTTGATGGTTGTATGTTATTGAGTATCATATTGATGATGTGTTTCTATGATTTAGAGCATTGTTGTGTTGTTGATGTCAAAGTCTATATTTATCAATTCTATCATTATCTATTGAAGACTAGAATTAGGGTTTGAATTGTTCTTAATTGTCCAAGTGCTACTATTGCAAAAGTGTATGATTATTGGTAACCAAATCAGTAAGGTGTTGATGAGTAACAATGATTGTATTTTCGAATAAATTTTATTTTTAAGAGTTAGATGTTGAGGTGTTGGATATGTAGAGTTGTTGATGACATGGCCTAGTACTTTTCTAGCCATTGTACTCCAAAAGGTCTAACTTGATGACAAGGCTAATTGTTCTCTTTGAGACTAATGCTGTATTGTTGAGAGTATTGTTGTGTTTGTTGGTGACAAAATAAGTATTGCTAATGACAAAAGAAGTGTGATTTTTATGACATAGGAGTGAATGCATTGTTAAGTAGAGAGGAATTTATAGGAAAGGATAAGTTGATTTGAAGCTTATTTTGAATTTTGTGCTAAAGGGAGTGGATCCAATTTGAAAATGAGATGAAATGGAAGTCCACACTTATTTTGGGGGTCGGTGCCTCTAGTGGGTTGGTTCCAACAAATTGATATGAGGGAGAAGGTGCTTCATGCTAGCGGCTGCTAGCAAAACAATGTAAAGGGAGTGGGTGCTTCCTGTTGGTGGGTGTCAACAAAACATTGCTAAGGGAGTGGGTGCTCCCTACTGGTGGGTTCGAACAAAATATTACAAATGAAGTGGGTTCTTCCTACTGGTGGGTGCAACCAAATTGTCTTCTTGTTGGTTGGTGCTAGCAAATGTATGTAGGAAAAGGTTCAAGATTAGAAGATAAGGGTTGGTGGTTTTCTCCCTTTATAGGCTTCCACCTAAAATATTTGTGTCATTAGTGCATGATTTTTATGATGACATTGTTTGTTTTATGTTTCTGCTCATATGATAGATTTATAAACAAATCCAAAGTATAATTTTTTAACAAATCCTGAAATATTGATTCAACCCCCATCTCAATATTTCCAACACTAAGGATAGGTGAGGGAACTTGCTCACAATCTAGTTTTTCTCAAACTATTTTTCCTTCCTTGGAATCTATCCTTTGAGATCAATGTGTAATATCTCTTTCCATTTATGTGTTCCTTAAACTATTTTAGTTTCCCTCAACTCTTCTAGGAAGTGTTGTGTAAAGTCTTCAACAATAGGGAGAACATGATGGTCCTCTTTCTCATCCTACATGGTAAGTTTACATAGCTTCAAATACTCCAAATTCACTATTTAATTGATATACAAATAAGGAGGAAGTTTCAACATGAAGGAATTCTCATTCTCTTTCTCAAAGATGTCAAACGATTTGTATCTAAGGGGCTTGAGTTTATTCATTACACCTTTTCTTTAACATGGAAGTTATGATCCTTGTTCTTGCAGTAGATTTTCCCCCTACATGTTCTTATGCAACACCACTATGACATTCCCATAGGATGTCATCCTTATCACGACTCAAAATACACCTACACAAGATGATATCAAGCCCCAACTTATATAGGTTACCTACAATCAACTGGTAATCGATTGATCTCACCACCATATGCCTCTTATGAGTGGAAGAATAGTCATTTGGAATCTTACCATTGGTTACAAATAGTGCAAATATCTTCAAGTAGTCTAGTACAACTTCAATTTGGAACAGGTCTACATCAAGTTGTTGATCATCAATGAAACCTCCAAATTCCCTTGACTCCAGGTGAGAAATATGATATGGGGCTACATTGGTGCAACCTGGATTGACAATAATTTCAAAGGATAACTCTTGGAATAATAACAACCATCGGAAAATTATCCCTTCTAGAATAGTTTTATTGACTAAGTAATTTAATGCAAAATAATTAGTGAAAAATTTAAAATAACCTTTTAGAAAATAATGCTAGAATTTATGAAGTGAATATACCATGGCAACAGCCTCACGCTCAATTGTACTATAATTTCGTCCAATAATAGAAATATTTTGACTAGCAAAATAGATAGGATGGTCAAGATTACCTTCTCTAGGTTGTGCAAGAATGATGCCAATAGTGATACTAGATGCATCAATGTGTACATGGAATTGTTTATTCTGGTTTGGATAGACCAGAATCGAAGCACTCACCAATTTTTCCTTCAAGGTGTTAAATGCAACATCACATTCCAAGGTCCAATTAAAGGGTTCAATCTTCTTCAACAACTTCTCTAGGGGTGCAATGATCAAGGCATAATTTCATATAAATCTAAAATATTAACCCATATGCCCAAATTTAGATCTCAATTGTTTGATGCTTATAGGTGGCGACATATTAAGGATTACCACAAGTTTGGAAAGATCCTATAATACACCATCCTTACATACAATATGTCCCAGAAAAGTTACAAATGGCACAAAAAAGATACCATTTATCAAGTTTAAATAAATCTAAAACTACCTGCATCAGTCAAACATAACCCTAAACAAACTAGAGTGCTTTTTAAAAAGAATGTAAACTCTCTATTCATCCATATAAACTTCAAGGAACTTATGTATATATTCCCTGAAAGTTTCAATAACTATTCTGGAAAATATTGTTGGAGCATTCTTGAGACCAAAAGGCATAACATGATAAGCATATGATCCCCATTTAGTGGTGAAAGTAGTTTTCTTCTTATCCTCCTCTATAATCTTGACTTGATATATAGAGAACCCATCCATGAAAGAGTAAGCTTCCTATCCCACAACATTATATAACACTTCATCACTAAAAGGAGTTGGGAACAAATCATGAACACAAGCATTGTTGAGGCTATTGTAATCCACACATACATGATATCATTATAATATTTATTACCTTGAATAACTATAGGACTAATCCATTCGGCTTCATCAACATGAAAGATGAGTCTTGTAGCTAACATCTTTTTAATTTCCCTCTTAACCTTTTCCTTCACTCTTTGGTTCAACATCTGATAGGGATGATGCTTTATCGGTCTAGAATCAGGCTTCAAAATAATCTTCATCTCTCCCAAATAGGTGTTTTCCAAGAATCCCATCAATGAGTATGTGTAATAATAGATGGAATGGAAATGCGGTTTAACTTCATTAGTGATATTACAAAGACATGTTAGATTATGTAACATATTCATCCATGCAAGCACCTTTGTGGAGGGAGCACTTATGCATTGAGTTACTCTTTCCTTAACATTCTATCTTACTACCCATTTCTTTCATTTTTCTTAATTTATTTTATTCCATTTTCTTTTACTCTTTTTTGTAGAGTCCCCTTTTCTTGCATATGAATTGTATTGCATGGGGATTTGGGGAAATTTCTAGTCTTATTTAGCTATGTATTTCATTGCATAGGGCTTGGGTAAATGATCTCATAGTGAGGGAGTAGAGATCAATATTTACTTTGGATTTTGACTTATCATTCATATCCCTTTATTTTCTTTTGCATTTTGAACTTTATACCTTGCTAATTTTCCTGCGCTTATAAAGTTACATCAACCTGGAGCATTCAATCTCCTTTTTTCTCATGGGAGTGTGAATCATGAACTTATATGTGTGACATACAAAAACTAACCCAAAAGGAGGGACAATGGAAATGGGAAATATGGAGCACATTATGTATGGTTTGGGACATGGACATGTTACCCTTATCAAAGTCTCACAATAGTACTCCTCCACCCAAGAATGATAACACTTAACTAGAAAATGATGATAACCACTAAGGTGTAACAAGCCAAGAGATATAAATTCAAAATATCATGACTCATTGTCCAATTTCAACCCAGGTCATTATTTTTATTCCAAATACATATGCAATTAACACTTAATGTGAAGCAATGGACAAATGTACCTCATAT
Source organism: Pinus taeda (assembly GCA_000404065.3). Lineage (NCBI taxonomy): Eukaryota > Viridiplantae > Streptophyta > Pinopsida > Pinales > Pinaceae > Pinus > Pinus taeda. Next base: position 234,682 of record APFE030554716.1, on the reverse strand, counting down.
GTTTTAGGCACCAAAATCATCAAATGAATGCATCGAGCATGGAATGGGTAGCATCTTTAGGTAATAATTTGTGGAGAAATATGGGTGTCAACTATAAAACTACAATGTGTCATCATTTTCATAAGAGAAATTTCTCTTCTAGTTACCCCTGAACATGAGGGGGTAACATAGCCCATTCTAGAAGATGAGATATTGATTTTTTTTAAGAGCAAACATGAATGCATAAAAACTTTTCCCATGGAAGTAATTGAAATTTTTCCTTTGATAATGGTCATCTAGTTCTTTTGCATCCAAAAACCCATTATTCTTGATGATGTCCAAAGACATATTAATTCACCAATGAAAGCATCTTCAACAAGCAGTAGAGCTTTGAGATAGGAAGCTATGTCAGGAAGCACACTATCAATAATTTAATAATATTTCTTTGTGAATTTGGAAGATTAACATTTCTTAGATGAATTAACAAAAGAGGTGACTAGAGCCTAAAAATCCATTACCTTTATTGAAGGAGGTTGAGGGGAATGACCCCTTCCAAATCTATGTGGGGATTGAAGGCCTTGTGTGTCATTTAGGGCTACAGTTTAATTAAGGGGGGTGATTGCACATGTGAATCTATCAAACACAACGAACAATTATATAAAAACACATATTTGAACCATTTTTTCTAAGAAATATATCTTGAGGAAAACCAAGAGCTACTAAGAGCTACTTCCCCTCATCTTGAAGATGATACTCAAGATAAGCCCTAGATTATTCAAGGCATAGGTCCAGGTCAACAATACGATATAAACATGTCACTAATAGGAATAGAACCTAGGTGAGGAGGATAATACTCCATCTCACAAAAGCTCAAACAAATTCACATAAACAAAATAAAGATTTCACTTAATACCATTTTTCAAATAAAATATTTTTATTAAAAAGTATTTTAAAAACACATAATTTAATCAATTTTATATTATAAAAACATACACTTTAAAATATATTATTAATCAAATAATTTATGTAATTATAACCAATTTAGTAAGTTGATCACTCTTAACTCTGGTTGTAACATGATTTCTCTTAACTCTATGCCTATTATATTGAGAGTTAAAGTAGATTTAATCTCTCTCTCTTTTTCCACCATCTACATTTGTTAACTCCACTTTGAGCACCATTCAACACACCATTAAAATATTTTTATATAACATGCACGTTGATATATTATATTTTATTTATGACTCATATGGAAATATTTTTTATAACTAATATATTTTTTTTAAAAGACATGTGTCAACGCCATATTAAGCTGTGAAGGAATTACACATTCTCCCATTATGAAAAAGTAGAAAGCAACTAAATATCTTATTTATGGGTGACGCCCAATTTTTTATATATTAATATTCTCTTTCAAATGCCACTTGTTAACTCCATTTTGAACGTAGAGGGAATAGTTATTCATCTCATATATATATATCAACTTCGCAAGGAATTATACATCTTCGTCAAAGTGATATATGTCATTGACATGTTATGAAAATAATATATATATAATTGTATTTTCAATACTTTACAATAATAATAATAACTTCAAGGTTGCATCCAAGCCACACATTAAATTGGTATATGAAACCTCCTTGTTGATGGGATAGGGGATCAACCTCCCTAACCAATTCAACTACTAAAGTCTGTGAAGATGTACATACTCTACAAAGTTCTAGCTTTGGATATTCAGCTACTAAAATCTATGAAGATGTACATACTCTACACGGTTCTAGCTTTGGATATATGACCTCTTATGAACACACACACACACATTGAAATTAATTGATATGTTAATATTTTTAAAATGTTACTTGTCAATTCATGAATTATACATCTCCCTCTTAATTGGACATTGAAAATAATTATCAAATAAATAAATATTTAAAAAAAAACTACATTATTTTTGTATATATAAAATTGGATGGAATTATTTTACTTAAAGTGAATATTAAAATATTTTTTTGTAATCAACATTTAAATATTTTTTTTGTTATTATATTTTTTATATATATTATGTGTCTAACTCCATGTTAACTGCAAAAAAATAACGAATCTTTTTTTAAACTATATAAATCACTTTTCAATATAATACAATTTTGACTTAATTTTTTTCCAAGGAAAAAACCGTAATTTCATTAACAGGTTTAACAAAATTACATTAAGAAAATGCACCTTAGAGACCAATGCGTTACCCATATTGTCCCAATATAAACATAAGAGATGAAATAAATGCCCAACAGCTAAGTGAGGCATACCCAAATAGAGGTTTGTCCAACATAAGTCAAAAGAGACTACAAGAAACCATACAAACCAGAATTACAATACAGATGCCAAGAATCATATAAAGAGTCTGAACTGATAATGACCCTTCAAGAGGAGAGTCATTTTCAAAAAAACCCTATTGAGGGGACCAGTGCCAGAGTGAGACAACACAATCATCCATAAAACTAGTGGCTTAGTATACCAGCAATGTAAGAAAAACATAAAAGTGTGACCTGCATCATTGGGCTAAGCCGAGCCCCCCAAAAAATGTACCCTATCCTCATATCATTTGTGATAATACTCGTAGTGGTCTAGTCCATGGTGCTCAATCAGTTGCCAGAGGCCCCTGTCCAAGAAAAGGCCTTCCTTAGAAAATTGGCCAACTTCATGTTCTTTCTTTATACATGTGCCTGCAAGAGAAGTGAACAAAATCAAGACATAATCTTCTAATATACATCACAACGTTATCCAAATAAATGTTTCTGCATTGTTGAACACCGTTCACCCAAGTAACCACCAACATGGAGTCCCCCATAATTTGCAAACTTTCACATCCCTTCTCTCTAGCAAAAGTAATCAAAGATTTGTAAGCCATTTATTTAGCCCAGTTATTGGAACCATTGTCTAGACCAAATTTAACATGAAAAGTGTGTTGTTCAGAAAGATGGAGAATAAATCCCCCTCCTGCTAGGGTCCCATTATTTTGTGCAACCCCGCCAAAGAAACCCCAAGGCATAACATTATCAATGATTTCCTCCCTAATGTGCCTAATTAGATGTGTAAATTTGATCTGCAGATAATGGCTTAAAATGATTGTACATTCCACTGATATCTTCCCAGGATAAGAAATAAGGTCTCTAAAAACCATCATGTTCCAAGCAATCCAAACCCCCCGCTGATAATGAGAGGGAGAGCACGAATAGGCCTATTGGCACGATCCCGCACCCAAGAATACCAGGACGCTGCAAAGCTTTCCTCATTCCATCTACACGACCTTCAGAGGATTCCCCAACACTTCGACCAAATTTGTTGTGTGAACGGGTAAGAGACAAACAAATGATCTAAGGTTTCACTGAAATTCTTACATAGCGTGCACCATCCAAACCCAACCATATACCTCTACTGCATAGACTCCCAAGTGGGGAATTTTCTTTCCATTATACACCAAGTGAGAAGCTTCGACTTGGGAGGGCATTTCGTCTTCCACATTGCACCCCACCACCATTTTGGATCATTTAGTTGATTTTGATCAATTAAGTGAATGTACCCCATTTTAGGGGTGTAGATACTAAGAGGAATTGAGGTCCAAATAAGTTCATCCTATTGATCATTCAGTCTGATACGTGCCCTTAAAAGAGCCCCCACGTAACGCCTCCACTCCTCTCAGAACTCTTTTGGGATATTTAAATCTTCAGCTGAGAGCCACCCCTGGCTCCATATTGTCATGGTTCGATGGTTGGCAACTTGGGACAATTGAGTGTGTCACTCGTCACGCAGGAAAATGATGATTTCTTGGGGCAAAATATGCTCTCCATCACTGTCGGGCCAAGGTTCATATCCCAACCGGAGCCTCTGTCCATTCCCAATCCTCCAAGCAAGATTGGAGGCAATTAGATCAAAAGAATTTAGCACTATCCACCAAACAATCGATATATTTCCTTACGATTTGTTAAGAAGTATGATCCAACTTTCTAGAGACATGGGGCTAATATATTTATGGAAGACAACCTCAGTCCAAAAGCTATTTATGGATAGAAGTCTCCACCCACACTTGGCTGCCAATGCTTTAGCAAATGTAAAAATATTCTTTAACCTCCACCTCCACAATGTTAACTTAATTATTAACAAAATTAGAATGAAATTTCCATTTAAAAAATAAGAAAAAGACAATAAAGCTTTTTAATTCCAACCATTCAACATTTCAGTGTCAACGAATAACTTATGCAGTTATAACTAATAATTATGTAACTATAATGAAGTTTCCACTTTGATAAACATAATGAAGTTTCCACTTTGATAAAAATAGTTAAAAAAAGGAATAATCTTTCTTCACATGTGATCAAACAACATTTTCTAAACAAATTGCTGACACATTAATGAATTGAAATGTAAATATTTTATTTTAATTCAAATATGGTGTAACACTTAGTTTCAAAGAATGATCTATGTAATTATCATGAAGTTTCCACTTATTAATATAGTTTAAAAAGAGAAATAATCTTTCTTCACATATGAGGAAACAACATTTTGTAAACAAATTGCTGACACGTTAATGAATTAATCTGTAAATATTTTATTTTAATAATCGCAAATATGGTTAGTTGGACAAAAATAATGAAACTTGGAGACATGTACAGCTCATTTGACAAAGACATTTGTGTGGGGCCATTTCACCGCGTGAAGATTTATTAGTAATGTTGAACGAAATTCACATGTATGTTGATACAAGTGTTAAGGTAAAGTCAAACCTACTAAATTTATGGTCATAAAACAGCATAGAAAACAGTTAACAGGAGGCGACCATCTCACCTAAATTCACCCATGCACAACAATCTACTTTAAGCTACGTGCTAAATATAAAATTAAAAAACAATAAATAAATAAATAATTTTATCAAATTATTAGCATTAGTTTTATAGTTTTAATATGTTATTATATATCTATATATATTAAATCATAGTTTTAATATCTTATTATATATCCATATATATTAAATCAGGGTGAATTAGTGATTTGTTAAAATAATCTGGATGAGTTTTAAGATCAGATTTATTAGTTGCTATTACAATACCAATTATAACAAGAGTTATTTACTTTTTGAGCCTTATCACGATGAACCAACATGTCCTTCATAGGAATTGAAATCAAGTGGAAGGAATAACAAAATATTATTCCAACCAATCGGTCTAAATCAATGGGACAATTTATGTACAAGATATTATTAAAAAATACATAACTTTATTAGAGGTAGTTTTTTGTTTGTTTGTTAAGTTGTGTGAGTCCTAAGATGACTCCACACTTAACCTTTGGATTGAGAAACCGTGACCCAAGGACATCTAAGCCATCGAAATCACTTGAGGATCGACCCAACCTGGACCACACCAACCCTTAACATGGCTAGATTTTTTCCCATGGAGTTTCGAACCTGCAACCGTCACATCACAAGGTGCCTTAATAGTACACCCCGTCACCATCTATTCTATGCCTTGTGGGCTTCATTAGAGGTAGTTTTAATGATGACCTCAAGGAACACTACCTTTGATTAGCTAAGAGCTCATCTTCTTGAGATGTAATAAACCATGTTAATGATGCTAGATCTAAAGGCATTTGATAAGAGTAAAAGTATACACCCTTATGGACTACTAATAAGTTTATTCCAATAGTATAGTTTTCCTTGAATAAAATGATGAGTTAGCTCCCATTAACTAATAACAACTATTAGTAATTATCCTCCTTGCTTATTTTTTAAAAGCTATTTTTCTATTATCCAAAGAAGGTTACATCTATCTCATAAGCCTGCTTGTGAGTGGTCTACCACCTGGGAAACTAGACCACTAGGAAAAAAAAATAGGGAATCAATCCAAAAATAAGTTATGCGTCTAGACAACATCTCAAAACTGGAGAGTGTTCTAGAGGAACCTAATTATACATAGTTTGTTTCCTATAAGAAATTACAAAATAATTGTAAACTAAACTATGCATGACATCTTTCAAATGACTAGAAAGTAAAAAAAGATAGACAAACAAATAGACCAAATTCATCATGAAACTAAGAATAAGTCGAGTTGTCCACCTTAATGGGGTTGGTTTTCCCCTAATTGTAGCCACTCAAACATAGAGAAGAGAAACATGGGCTTCAATTCACTTCAGACGTTTCCCCATTTCCTTCTAGTGGAGCATCAACTTTTCCATTATCAAGAATATATCTTCCTTTGTGATGTTCTAGTCCATGATTGCCTGACCCAACAACATCTTAGTTCTCTAATATAAATCAATTATTGAGAAATACTAGTTTTTCATACCACATATATTAATCTGTACGTTGCTGTGGATATTTCACTAGACAGTTCGTCACAACAAATCTAATAATATTATATTAAAAATCTAAAACTCTACACTATTACAGTTTTATTAAATTTCTAGATTTGTAGTTTTTATTGTAATTAGCACATGCATGTGAATGGAAATTATGCAGAAAATAGAGAACGACAAATAAGAGCTCACACACACACATAAAACACAAGATATGCTTTGGGAAACCCTTTCGGGAGAAAACCTAGCTGGAAGGTGAGGTCACTTTGCTCTCTTTCTCTGTTTGGAAGTATGGCTATAGGTACAAAGAAGTATGGCCGATGGCCCTATTATCACCCCAAGAAACTCACCTAGGTTGTATGTCAGTGATGCTCGAGAACATTACAAATTCAACAAAATGTTGGATAAATGGTGGATGAATGAAAGAAATGTTGCATACTCAAGCCAGATAACCACTCCGACTATGATTGACCCCAGACATGGGTGAACACCCCCAGACTACAAGGATTTTAACCACCAATTACTCATGTTTTAAGGAAAAGGTGATAATGGAGAAGGCTGACCACACCAGCAGATGTGTAGGACCCTGTGATGGCCGACTGCAACCAGTTTAAAGGTCTATAAATCTAATATTTAATACACAGACAGGATGACAGCTCTCTATGCATTAAAACAATAGAAACATGCAAGCAATTTAATTGAAACAGCTAAATTCTAACATAGAGGTGGGATGACAGCCCCTCTACTGCTAAAACCAAGAGCGCATCAACAACTGCAAAACAGGCACAGCCTAGAACAAGACGAAGAAGTGGAAAGTGAGCAAACGATAGCAAAATAAGCTTGTATTAATTGGAAATGAAGACCAGACGCTGTAGGTTGCACAACAGTTACAGTCTCCAGAAGTTGAGCCTTACAACATGCTAACTCTCATCTAACACTCATCTTTGATTACATCTGTTTTTTGGGTATATATAGAGTTAGTTTTACAAAAATCTTTGCTAAGCCATGCGTGGAGGCGTCTTAATGGACTACCAACCGCATTTACAATTAGATATGGGCCTCTGATACAATCTACTAATTTAAATGGACAAAACTGACTCGTTCTGGCGCTTTGTAGTCCTGCTTGGGCAGATGAAGTTATGGATGAAATTCCATGCCTGATAAATGGTTTTCACTGTTCAAGGTCATCCTTTTTGTCCTTCGGTCATTCTGTTCTTTAAATGCAGTTGGTGAGGAGTAATGGTGTAAAGTGCTGGATCTGGCCTTCTTCCTCCTTCGGGAGCACAAAACAGGTTAAAGGCGTAAAGACAGTATGGCAGAGGCGTGCACTAGGCGAGAAGCAAGACAAAGATAGATAACAACCATTGGATCACAGAAATCAATAGTGGAGATTGCTGGCGGGAGGAATCAGAAAGAAACAGGCGGAGATAAACAAGAGCCGTCAGATCAGGGAGCAGTGGATCTAACAGTCATCGCACGTGAAAGATGTACAGATGATATTGGGCTAGGTACAAAGGGGCGTGATCGCAATATCGCAACACGGAAGACAAGGGCGGAGCCTTAACACACATGGCTGCAATATGCGATAGCGATCAGATCACATCACATAATCGCATCGGTGGAGAAGACATGGGGCATAACAGAGGCGATAGGGCGCAGACGCGATTTGCGATAGCGATCAGATCGCATCGCAACGTCGCGTCGGAAGGGGTCAAGAGAATAGATTGCGGCAGCGGACATGGATGCGATTTGCGATCTGATCACATCGCGAGGGGAAAACAAAGGTAGCGAGGCTAAGGGAGTGTTGGGAGGATAAAGGAGAAGGAGAAGGAGGAGGGCTACAAGCTTTCTTTAAGCATAAGCACACCACCAGACCCAAGTTATACCCTTCACCGCTGAAGCTTGTAGTAGAGCTAACACTGGCTCCTTCTGGGGATGAGATTCTCCTTGTGAGGTCTCAAGAACCTGCAGACCAATGCCTTCCTGCAAAATCAGCCTGAAAACTTTGCCTAGTATCCATTGGGCATGGAGTCACTAAGCATACAATAGAAACCTGTAAAAGAACATAATTACAATCGTTAAAGCCTGAAAACTTAAACTTCAAAAATTGCCCATTTGTTGGGCCACCAAAATTGTTGCATGTCAGTCAGTTCATCATAGATCAGCAGGACAGGATTTATTTCATCCTCCACCTCAAACAGTTTAGAACATTGGAGCTTTAGAGGTAGATATTGATTAAATTTCATTTCCCCTCTATGTATTTTCCTCCTTGGATGTTCTTCATGGGAGCTTTTGTACACCTGCTGAATAAACATGGCTGTTGTGTACTTCTCTGTGTCATTTGTGGTCTGCACAACTAATATAAATGGTGAACCAAGGTGTTCTTGTGCAGGGGACACAGGGACATCATCTTCTCCTTCATTTTTCTTTGAACAGTGCTCATCCAAGGAAGAATTCCAAGACTATGCATCTTCTTCCTCTGTCATCTGATAAGCTGCCCTTTCAATCTATGTGGAGGCCATCTGGGCAGGCATCAGAATATCAAGACTAGTTTGATCAGTATCAGCCTCGGACTTTGAATTATGGTCTGCCTCAGAGTTCAAGGGGAAACTATGAGGGATTGTCACTTGAGCAGACAGAGGAGCGAAAGATGATGGGGAGCTTTCCTCTCCCTTACTGATGACTGGGATGGGGATGACTGCAGGTTGTTTGACTTGCAGATCTTTATTATTTCCCCGGTGCTTTAAAAATACATCATCTAAAGCATCAATGTCTGCAATGGACCTAGGGGGTAAATTTCTAAACCATTTTCTAGCCTCCCCATCTAGGCTTTGGACAAAAACCCTCATCCACACATCCTCTTCATAGATATCCAGGTTATCAGCATAATAATAAAAAGAATCTAGATGCTCTTCTACTGATACTCCTTCTGCACCAGTAAACTTAGGCATATGTTCTCGATAGTCTCCTACAGGCATGGCATTCAAAGGGGTAGGCAAGACCAGGGGTCCATACCTCGCAGCAACAATTCGTTCTATCTTTTTGAGGGCTTGCTGGCCTGCCATGACTGAGGTAAGTGGAAGGATATTGGTAAACTGAGTAGAATGGATCAATGAAAAGAATGACAGAAACAGAGAAATATAATGGACAACATGGATGCTTCTTTCAACTAAGGTCTGAAAGGGAAATGAATGAATAAGGAGCTTTATGAATCTTTGCAGGTTATCTTTCACTAACAGAGACACATATGAATTTTTAAGGTTTACCCGATCCTGATGCTCCTTTCTACAAAGTTTTCTTCTGCTTAACGATCTTCTCAGGATCAGGCACTAGCCAGCTAATGATTTGTGAAGATTTCTCCGAACATGCCTCATGAACTGAACTAGAACTGCAATGTGGATTCGCCACCAGGTAGGTTCTCCAGTAGAGTCGCCAGACAGATGATTACAACCAAAAAATGTGTCCAGAATTTGTCTATCATCAAAATTTGGAACTGTGTCATTCTCCCAGGGAAGCGGAGCTTCGATTCTCCTCTCCCCGGCAACGACACCAATTAATGTTATCACCCCAAGAAACTCACATAGGTTGTATGTCAGTGATGCTCGGGAACATTACAAATTCAACAAAATGTTGGATAAATGGTGGATGAATGAAAGAAATGTTGCATACTCAAGCCAGATAACCACTCCCGCTATGATTGACCCCAGACGTGGGTAAACACCCCCAGACTACAAGGCTTTTAACCACCAATTACTCACGTTTTAAGGAAAAGGTGATAATGGAGAAGACTGACCACACCAACAGATGCGCAGAACCCTGTGATGGCCCGCTGCAACCAGTTTAAAGGTCTATAAATCTAATATTTAATACACAGACAGGATGACAGCTCTCTATGCATTAAAACAATAGAAACCTGCAAGCAATTTAATTGAAACAACTAAATTCTAACATAGAGGTGGGATGACATCCCCTCTATTGCTAAAACTAAGAGCGCATCAACAACTGCAAAACAGGCACAGCTTGGAACAAGAAGAAGAAGTGTAAAGTGAGCAAATGACAGCAAAAGAAGCTTGTATTAATTGGAAATGAAGACCAAACGTTGCAGGTTGCACAACAGTTACAGTTTCCATAAGTTGAGCCTTACAACATGCTAACTCTCATCTAACACTCATCTCTGATTACATCTATTTTTTGGGTATATATAGAGTTAGTTTTACAAAAATCATTGCTAGGCCATGCGTGGAGGTGTCTTAATGGACTACCAACCGCATTTACAATTAGATATGGGCCTCTGATACAATCTACTAATTTAAATGGACAAAAATGACTCGTTCTGGCGCTCTGTAGTCTTGCTCGGGCAGATGAAGTAAATTATGGATGAAATTCCATGCCTGATAAATGCTTTTCGCTGTTTGAGGTCATCTTTTTTGTCCTTCGGCCATTTTGTTCTTTAAATGCAGTTGGTGAGGAGTAATGGCACAAAGTGTTGGATCTGGCCTTCTTCCTCCTTCGGGAGCACAAAACAAGTTAAAGGCGTAAAGACAGTATGGCGTAGGCGTGCACTAGGCGAGAAGCAAGACAAAGACAGATAACAACCATTGGATCGCAGAGATCAACGATGGAGATTGCTGGCGGGAGGAATCGGGAAGAAACAGGTGGAGATAAACAAGAGCCGTCAGATTAGGGAGCAGTGGATCTAACAGTCGTCGCACACGAAAGATGTACGGACGATATTGGGCGGGGTACAAAGGGGTGCGATCGCAATATCGCAACACGGAAGACAAGGGCGGAGCCTTAACACACATGGTTGCGATATGCGATAGCGATCAGATCGCATCGCATAATTGCATCGGCAGAGAAGACATGGGGCGTAACAGAGGCGATAGGGCGCGGACGCGATTTGCGATAGCGATCAGATCGCATCGAAACGTCGCGTCGGAAGAGGTCAAGAGAACATATTGCGGCAGCGGGCATGGATGCGATTTGTGATCTAATCGCATCGCAAGGGGAAAACAAGGGTAGTGGGGCTAAGGGAGTGTTGGGAGGATAAAGGAGAAGGAGAAGGAGGAGGGCTACAAGCTTTCTTTAAGCACAAGCACACCACCAGACCCAAGTTATACCCTTCACCATTGAAGCTTGTAGCAGAGCTAACAGGCCCATGGGCTACTACAATGTACAAATCCTCTCTATGTGCTATACCTCCTATCCCTCTTGGCTATTTTTGCTCAGTGATGGACCAAATTCACTTGAAATAATAAAATGCCTCTTCCTCGTAGTGGTCTGGTTATAACACAACCCGATAGCCTACTAGTGGTTAAGTTTAACTACCTTAACTCTTAACTGGAGTTATAATATAGACTCTTCTAGATTCTTTTACATCACAATCACATGGATAGCCCATTTTCCATGGATAATGAGAGCTGACATGACATCCTCTCAAACCATGGTGGTGAAAACATGAAGGTCAACTTCTAGGTGGCATAACTTTCACATATGTACTCTGATTGATGTGCTTCTCGCGTCGTTGGAAATATTTCTATGTGTAGAATAGTGTGAAAATGTATGGCGGTAAAGCGCCAAAGTTTTACCCCATAAAATGTCATTTGATACCTCAAAATGCACCTGGAAGGTTTCAGACCCCATTTTGCCAAATTGGGTGTCATTGGTAAAAGCAATCCCGTAAGTTGATTCCTCCATTTTTTCCACTCATAATGCATCGAGATGGATTAGAAACAATATAATGATCCAATCCGGATCAAATATACCCCGTGTTAGGCACACAATCCCTTATATCAATTAACACTTCCGAACCCAATAAACAACTTCTCTGCACAAACAACATCTACCTCAAAATCACACGGCTCATCTTGAACTTCCACTGGGACTTGTTCCCTGAAAATGTGAGTGCAAGTATTTTCTCTTAAGCGAACTCAAGAATCACAAATCCCTTCACAACCTCCATTATTGCACCTATAGTGAGCCCTCAACTTAACATCTTTTGCAAACCAAAGGAGCTAGACCAGATGCACACACTATAGGAGGGGTTGCAGACTAGAGGGTTGAAGGAAGACCAAAAGCATAGAAAAATATTAAACTCTCGCGATGTCTACACCAAGTATGAGGGAACAAGAATGGAAACAAATGCAATGGGGGAAACACAACGTTGAATACATGTTGAATGACATTATTAATACCATAAACAAATTAACCGAATGCCAAGGATTAGGCCAACACTAGAAATGATGGGAGAGGGATTAGGGCCACAACCATTCAACCTTTAACCAACCCTATATGCGAGCATCAAAAATCCTAATACTACCCAGAACAAATCCTTAACAACCACTTTGGTTGGTCCATTGAACCCAAGTGCAATTCACATGTATTGTCACTATAACTAGCAGGGTGACATATCTACCTCACTTATGAGTGAGGTGACGACACCCTTAATGCATCCTGCCTCACCCCATCTGAGGTATCCTAATTTCTTATTAATAACTTGGTTATGATAAATTTAATCACCTTTAAAATAAAATTAAAAATACAATATTATAATTCTTATTTATATTAATGAAATATTTAAAGATATTAATCTTTGAATGTAAGCTTTTATTAGTAGAGTTAATTTGAGATATATTTTTCTGAATCCATAGAGATTTGAATTACTGAGATTTCGAACCAATCAATATGATTTATCTTCCAAACCATATTGATCTATAATATAACTTACTAATTTTTTTATTTTTTTTTTATTTTTTTTATTGGCCAGGTTTATTCATTCATACTCATTTTTATTTTAAAATTCGTAACATTATATGATGTTAAATAATCTTATTTTATTAAAAAGTATTGTAAATTTGTTAATGGTTTAATTTTAATATTATAATTTTATGTCAACTATTTATTTTAATTAATATAATGAGTATAAATATATAAAAAATAATATATTTTATCAACATAATGATTCATTATTTATTAATTATATAACAATAACAAAATTATTCACTTCTTAACATGTATAACAAAATTTTAAATAGAAAATTATTCACTTAATTACTTGTATTGTGAATCCAACAAACACAGCATCAAAAGAAGACCAATCTTGTTTAGATTGTGAGGTTAAATGGATTTATTCAAGTGACAATATTTAAGTAACCACGTTGAGATAAACATGAAATGAGAGGACGTGGCATCCAACCACGATTTTGTAATGGGATGTCTTAGTCATAATATGTGCCATTTCACCGCGTGAAGATTTATTAGTAATGTTGAACGAAATTCACATGTATGTTGATACAAGTGTTAAGGTAAAGTCAAACCTACTAAATTTATGGTCATAAAACAGCATAGAAAACAGTTAACATGAGGCAACCATCTCACCTAAATTCACCCATGCACAACAATATACTTTAATCTACGTGCTAAATATATATTAAAAAAAAAAAAAAATTATTACTAAAATAATTTTATCAAATTATTATTATTATTATTATTAAATCAGGGTGAACTAGTGATTCATTAAAATAATCTAGATGAGTTTTAAGATCAGATTTATTAGTTGCTATTACAATACCAATTATAACAAGAGTCACTTCCTCTTTGAGCCTTATCACGATGAATCAACATGTCCCTCATAGGAATTGAAATCAAGTGGAAGGAATAACAAAATATTGTTCCAACCAATTGGTCTAAATCAATGGGACAATTTATGTACAAGATGTTATTTAAAAATACATAACTTCATTAGAGGTAGTTTTTTGTTTGTTTGTTAAGTTGTGTGAGTCCTAAGATGACTCCACACTTAACCTTTGGATTGAGAAACTGTGACCCAAGGACATCTAAGCCATCGAAATCACTTGGGGATTGACCCGACCTGGACCACACCAACCCTTAACATGGCTAGATTTTTTCCCATGGAGTTTCGAACTTGCAACCTTCACATCACAAAGTGCCTTAATAGTACACCCCATCACCATCTATTCTATGCCTCGTGGGCTTCATTAGAGGTAGTTTTAATGATGACCTCAAGGAACACTACCTTTGATTGGCTAAGAGCTCATCTTCTTGAGATGTAATAAACCATGTTAATGATGCTAGATCTAAAGGCATTTCATAAGAGTAAAAGTATACACCCTTATGGACTACTAATAAGTTTATTCCAATAGTATAGTTTTCCTTGAATAAAATGATGAGTTAGCTCCCATTAACTAATAACAACTATTAGTAATTATCCTCCTTGCTTATTTTTTCAAAGTTATTTCTCTATTATCCAAAGAAGGTTACATCTATCTCATAAGCCTACTTGTGAGTGGTCTACCACCTGGGAAACTAGACCACTAGAAAAAAAATAGGGAATCAATCCAAAAATAAGCTATGCGTCTAGACAACATCTCAAAACTGGAGAGTGTTCTAGAGGAACCTAATTATACATAGTTTGTTTCCTATAAGAAATTACAAAATAATTGTAAACTAAACTATGCATGACATCTTTCAAATGATTGGAAAGTAAAAAAAAAAACAGACAAACAAATAGACCAAATTCATCATGAAACTAAGAATAAGTCGAGTTGTCCAACTTGATGGGGTTGGCTTTCCCCTAATTGTAGCCACTCAAACATAGAGAAGAGAAACATGGGCTTCAATTCACTTCAGACGTTTCCCCATTTCCTTCTAGTGGAGCATCAACTTGTCCATTATCAAGAATATTTCTTCCTTTGTGATGTTCTAGTCCATGATTGCCTGACCCAACAACATCTTAATTCTCTAATATAAATCAATTATTGACAAATACTAGTTTTTTGTACCACATATATTGATATGTACATTGTTGTGGATATTTCACTAGACAGTTCGTCACAACAAATCTAATAATATTATATTAAAAATCTAAAACTCTACACTATTATAGTTTTATTAAATTTCTAGATTTGTAGTTTTTACTGTAATTAGTGCATGCATGTGAATGGAAATTATGCAGAAAATAGAGAACGAAAACATAAGAGCTCACACACACACATAAGACACAAGATATGCTTTGGAAAACCCTTTCGGGAGAAAACCTAGCTGGAAGGTGAGGTCACTTTGCTCTCTTTCTCTGTTTGGAAGTATGGCTACAGGTACAAAGAAGTATGGGCTATGGCCCATGGGCTACTACAATGCACAAATCCTCTCTATGTGCTATACCTCTTATCCCTCTTGGCTATTTTTGCTCAGTGATGGAACAAATGCACTCGAAATAATAAAATGCCTCTTCCTCGTAGTGGTTTGGTTATATTACAACCCGATAGCCTACTAGTGGTTAAGTTTAACTACTTTAACTCTTAACTAAGTTATAATATAGACTCTTCTAGATTCTTTACCATCACAATCACATGGATAGCCCATTTTCCATGGATAATGAGAGCTGACACGACATCCTCTGGAATCATGGTGGTGAAAACATGAAGGTCAACTTCTAGGTGGCATAACTTTCACATATGTACTCTGATTGATGTGCTTCTCGCGTCGTTGGAAAGATCTCTATGTGTAGAATAGCGTGAAAATGTATGGTGGTAAAGTGCCAAAGTTTTACCCCATAAAATGTTGTTTGATACCTCAAAATGCACCTGGAAGGTTTCAGACCCCATTTTGCCAAATTGGGTGTCATTGGTAAAAGCGATCCCGTAAGTTGATTCCTCCATTTTTTCCACTCATAATGCATCGAGATGGATTAGAAACAATATAATGATCCAATCCGGATCAGATATGCCCCGTGTTAGGCACCCAATCCCTTATATCAATTAACACTTCTGAATCCAACAAACAACTTCTCTGCACAAACAACATCTACCTCAAAATCACACGGCTCATCTTGAACTTCCACTGGGATTTTTTCCCTGAAAATGTGAGTGCAAGTATTTTCTCTTAAGCGAACTCAAGAATCACAAATCCCTTCACAACCTCCATTATTGCACCTATAGTGAGCCCTCAACTTAACATCTTTTGCAAACCAAAGGAGCTAGACTAGATGCACACACCAGAGGAGGGGTTGCAGACTAGAGGGTTGAAGGAAGACCAAAAACATAAGAAAAATATTAAACTCTCGCAATGTCTACACCAAGTATGAGGGGACAAGAATAGAAACAAATGCAGTGGGGGAAAACACAACATTGACTACATGTTGAATGACATAATTAATACCATAAACAAACTAACCAAATGCCAAGGATTAGGCCAACACTAGAAATGATGGGAGAGGAATTAGGGTCACAACCATTCAACCTTTAACCAACCCTATATGCGAGCATCAAAATCCTAATACGACCCAGAACAAAACCTTAACAACCACTCTGGTTGGTCCATTGAACCCAAGTGCAATTCACATATATCGTCACTATAACTAGCAGGGTGACACATCTACCTCACTTATGAGTGAGGCGACGACACCCTTAATGCATCCTGCCTCACCCCATCTGAGGTATCCTAATTGCTTATTAATAACTTGGTTATGATAAATTTAATCACCTTTAAAATAAAATTAAAAATACAATATTATAATTCTTATTTATATTAATGAAATATTTAAAAAATATTAATCTTTGAATGTAGACTTTTATTAGTAGAGTTAATTTGAGATATATTTTTCTGAATCCATAGAGATTTTGAATTACTGAGATTTCGAACCAATCAATATGATTTATCTTCCAAATGATATTGATCTATATACTTACTAATTTTTTATTTTTTTTTTTATTTTTTTTTATAGCCCAAGTTTTATCATTCATACTCATTTTATTTTTAAAATTTCGTAACCATTTATATGATTTTTAATAATCTTGTTTTATTAAAAAGTATATACATTTGTTAGTGGTTTAATTTAAAATATTATATAATATTATAATTTTTATGTTAACTATTTATTTTTTAATTAATATAATGAGTATAAATATAAAAAAATATATATATATATATATTTTACTTACATAATGATTCATTATTTATTAATTATATAACAATAACAAAATTATTCACTTCTCAACGTGTATAACAAAATTTTAAATAGAAAATTATTCACTTAATTACTTGTATTGTGAATCCAACAAACACAACATCAAAAGAAGACCAATCTTGTTTAGATTGTGAGGTTAAATGGATTTATTCAAGTGACAATATTTAAGTAACCACGTTGAGATAGACATGAAATGAGAGGACGTGGCATCCCACCACGATTTTGTAATGGGATGTCTTAGTCATAATATGCAATCCTTAATCTCTATTGAGCACGTGGCATCCAATCACTATGGGGGTCTTAATCCTAATATGCATTTTCTTAATTTTTTTTTTCTTACGTGTCTCAATTCGTCAATCATTCAGTATTTAATTATTATGTATTAAGTTATAATATAATCTGAATTAGTGTTCAAGTAAATAACTTCCTCCCTACATAAATGTTAATGTGTGGTGGTGGGTGGCTCCGGATGGGGTGGGAGTATAAGTGTCCCATTTGATTAAAAACTCATATTTATTCTAAACAAAACAATAATTGAAAATTGGGCAACCATTGGTCTTCCGATTAAATAAAATCAGATACTTTTAGTCACCGGGAAGTCCGGCGAGTCCCACGAGGCGCAATGATTGGTGCCGCAGTCTGCCGGAAAGAAACAACGGTGCCGGGAAACTGACACGCGCGGCCAGTTTGCGTCCTTAAAATAGGATAATCTGATGTGGCATGGGATGACGTGGTAAAATCCAGTCCTCTGGTTTCGTTTTCTATTGCTTGAGACCCGGTCATGTCGGACACGTGTCGGGTTGCTGACCCGTCCTTTACAATTCCTTTTTTGTACTAAACTCCATGGGTATCTATTGATTGATTGTATGACGGAGAATTTGATTAAGGTCTGGTCAAGTGTGGAGCCGATCAGACGGCTCATTGGCCGGTCGAGTGGATTCCAGCCGTTGGATTGTCGCGTGGGGAGACGAATCTGTAGTTTCTGCGAAGAAGGTGGAATGGCTTGGATTGGAAGGAATTATAGTTATTTCTATCTATAAGTAGAGCCCCGAATTTGCATTCAGTTTGGCATGGGGTCTAGGGCCAGATTTTCTGGTTAGGAAATTGAATTTATAGGGGCTGCCTTGATTGAATTGAATTGGAGTTGTTCTTGCTGAGTTCTAAACAATTGGATTCGGCAGAACAAAATTCTCTCTGTATTTCGGCTGGGCTTTGTTCTTGCCTATTTCTTAAACAGCCAGCCTCCTTGAGGAATTGGTTTTTGGTTTTGGGGATTTATTTTTTCTCAGCCCATTCTTATATAGACTCTTCCTGAGAATCTCCCCAACAGAGTTTGATCAGCTTTGGCTAAAATATTGAGTGGTTTCTATTTAAAAAAGAGTGATTTGATTGAAAGATTGAGTGGTTTCTGTTTTAGGAGATTTTTTGTGTGTTTATTGCGCAATTTGGATTGTATACGGACAATTTTTAGTCTTTTCCTCTGTGCACCATTTGGGTGCCTGTGAGGATCTCGTGGGGATCCGTTTTGGTTGGAGTTTAGCTCTTCTGCAGTTGAGTTTCTGTGTTTTGCAGGGCTTAAAGCCTGCTGCAGAGAAACCTAAAGACATTTGGGGAAAATTATTTTTTTGGTCTTTTAATTGGAATACATTAGGTTTGGGGCAGATTCATTGTCTTCTTATTCGGGAAGCTCTGACTGAAGCTTACGCAGACATTCTAAGCGCATTTGTCTATGAAAATCTGATCATAAGGTAATCTGCAGGGAAGTTTTGTCAGGCTTTTTAATGTGATTAGAGAAGTTCTGAGCGGGAGTCTGGATAGGCCTCTTGGCGACAATTTTGATATTGGCTTGCGGCTTTGATTGGGGGGCACTAGCTGCAATTTCACATTAATATTCTCAAACTATCCCAAACCCAGAACGAAAAGGTCGGTCTTTTCTCTGAAATTTATTAGTTCAAATCCTCTGTCCCATAATTGGCCCCCACCTGTCACAGCCCTCTGGTTGCTTGCTGTCAGCCTTAGAAAGCCTCACCTAATCTTGCTGTCTGCATAAAACTAAAAGCCAAACTGCATTCCACGGTCCCTAAAAATAGCCCACAGAATGGCCATGGCTTTTACACATATACCTCGCTGGCTCTGGGGTCAAAGGGTCCAGGAAGCGGCCTCTTCTTCATCTTCTTCTACATCATCCCCACCTGTGCCATCTTCTTCTTCACAGAATTCCACTATTGGTATGAGAGAAGCAGATATACTAAGATTCCCATCAATGCAGGAAGCTCGGATTCCTCCAAGAAGAGTGAGGCGGAAATACCACAGTCGAACTGAACGTAGGATGGACAGGGAATATGATGTCGTATTGGTGCCCTCTGATGGGGGGTGCATTTCAGGCTCAGAGTCTGATGACTCCGATTGGTCGATTGGATGGTTTGAACCCCATGCCCCTGATTTTTCCAGTGAAAATGAGTCAGAGAATAGTTTTGCAGTTTTGGTACCTTGCTATGGGCTGCCTCATCCTTCGGAGACCGTAGATTCCAGAAGAGCTTCTTTGGCTACTGGCGCAGAGAGTCCTAAGACCCAACTATTGGATGCCATTCTCTCCAACCTCTCAAATGGGTCATCTGCTACTGGTTAGTATATTTCCTTCATGATTTAGCCCATAATCTGTAAAAGAAACCAGTATACTGCAGATAATGTATGGATATTTTTTGGGCTTCCTTTTTATCTTTTGCTTGGAACCACAGATGTGTGTTGCATTTCCACCTTGCTATAGCATGAAAGCTTTCCTCATTTACAGATCAGTAGAGGCACATCCTGTAAATATAATTAATAATGATAATTTTCTTCCTTTACAGAGCAATAGAGTCACATCCTGTAAATGCAAATGATAATGAAAGTGTTCCTGCTTTAGAAAGCACTACAGGCACATCTTGTAAATGCAAATAATAATGAAAGTGTTCCTGCTTTACAAAGCACTACAGGCAAATCCTGTAAATGCAAATAATATATATTGCTTGTGCAGCCATGATGGCCCGCGAGGGGCTAACACGTACTAGGGGGAATTGAGCTCTGGTGAGGGAATGTCATAACCCTCGCTTTACCAGCCAGAGAAGTTCCCATTCACAATAGACATATATTTTTGGAACTTGCATGCCATGACACAGCCTGCCCATAACATATCACTTTACTTGGGTGGGGGATTATTACCATCTCTGCTCTTGCAACCAGTGAAGTTTATTTTAACATGTGTTCTAAGAAGAAATTGCTATTCTTGAACTAATTTACCATCTGCAGGTTGCTTTATTTTATTTATGCTTGCTATTATAGGTTATAATGACCGAACAGGTTATAATGACATGAAAACATTCAATGGAAATGGGAAGTGCACAAGAAAACATGAAAGCAAAGAGGATAATCTGTACCAAAAGTAGGCAGTAGGATAATTTGCCAAGACGATAAAATTGATCATCAGAGATATAAGCAGCCTGTTAAAGATAGAATTAATCTCTCTGTGTGATCTACACAGTATGGGTGGGGATTTCAGAAATTGGGGGGCAGCTTGACTGATTATTGTTAGAAATTGTTGTATAAGATGGGAAAGTTGGATGGTCTGTAGGAAGTCTGGATGACATAACAGATATCTTTTTTCTACTCTCTGGCCACCATGCAGCTAATAGAATGTCAATACATCACTGCGCCAATGACAAGGACCATTTATTTCAGCGAGTGACATCCCTAGCCCTTTTCTCTGATTGTGGATCAGGTTATAGACTAGAATAGACTCTCTCTTCAGAAGGCTCTGCGGTATCCAGGGGATGGAAGTAAAAGGTATAGTAAAATTTGTACAAAAAAATCCTCAGGGCTGTTTCAACTTACTATGTGTGCTGTCAATACTCATTTGAAGTTCTAAAACATTTTTTATATAACTGCCCACTTGTTTAAAGGAAAAACTGAACAAGATATATAAACTTTAAAGTTTAAACCATTCAGATCTTCAGGCTCTGATGTTTTTTCCTTGTTTACTGTCAATCCTCGTCTTTTAAAGTTGTAAAACATCTTGCATATAACTACTTGTTTAGAGGCCAAACTCAACGCGCTATATAAACTTTTCAAATCTTCTCCTTGTTTCTACTGCTAGGTGATGAGAGTTTAGTCTCACTTGACAGATTCTCTCTGTAATGCATGAAGATATTTTCTCTTGATATATGTTGTTCTGTGTTACCTTTTCTTTAGGTTCTCTTCTCTCCAACCTGGAGAATCTCAAGATTGTACTATAATGAGCCTAGCTTTTCTACAAATCTTAGATGAGGGTTTTATATGGATGTAGTTAACCATTTTATGTTGATTTGATTTCATACTCACTGAGTATGCTTTTTTCTTTTTGGGTTCTTGACCTAATAAATATTGTTTAATCTAAGTTTTCATTGTATATCAGAGTGTCTTAAAAGGAACTGATTTATATCTCATTAGCTGATATGAAGTTGGTTGCTTTGTTCTTTGTGCAGAGAGTAAAAAATATATGGAGCGGTGGCTTTCATCACTTCAAGAGCAGTAAAAACAAGTCTACTGAGAAAACAGCTCCAGGACTAAGAGAGATTTGGTAGCAGTTGTGGAATTAGCGAACATGTCTTACTTTGTGCTACTCTGCTCTATCTGTACAGTACTAATATATTTGGCGAGTAAATGTAAAGGACTTTAATATCTCTCTCTATTTTGATCTTAAATGTACATAGAAGATTGGATGTGGCCATGACGTTTGCGCACAGAGTAATCCAAAAAGCAGCAGAAAAAACGGTAGGGGAAGCAGATGTCAATAGGGAAGCAGGTGTAAGGCTGCTTTACATGTTATGTAACAGGCTTGAGATTTACTTTATTTTTTGGTTAGTAGCATGGGAAGCAGCTCATTTAAGGAATCCAGTGACAGCCGCAAATAAGATTCTATGTCATTTTGTTATTCAACTAGGAGTTTTGGTTTGAACTGCTCTCAGAGACAGTGTTGAACAAGTATCTAACTAAATTCATTCTAAAAGGCAGGGTTTTGCAAGCATCTGACATTCATTTGAGAAGGAAGCGATATGTGGATTCCATAAGGTTGGAGATCTTATTTTTAGCTAGGACCTGAAAGAGTGTATATATGGTTAAGCTGATTTGGCTTCTCTTGCAGTCCTAGCAGATCAGGGGTGTCTTCTCTTTACAGCTATTTTTTTGTACATATCATGTATATTACTAGGCAAGGTATATGATTGTTGGGGTGTGTGTGTGTTTTGAGGGGTACTGGTCCTTATTATGAAGAAGGAAGTAGGCAATGGATTTAATTGTTATGGAGACAATTTTTAGCACAATTGTGCTTTAACATGGACGATGGAACGATGGGCATTGCGTAGAGCACAGCCTACTTTTTGTATCCGGTATCCAATGTACATATATACTTCTAAATATGAAAAATACAAATGCAGTAGAGATGCTTAATATCACGGAATGTTCATCTTTTCACCTGTTAGATATATTTTTGTTTATATGGTAGTAAAGACCCAATTTTTTTGGGCTGAAATGAGATTTCGTAATTGTACAGTCAATCTTTTCACTGAAGTGGCAACCAACAGCTCAAACTTTACAATGGCTAATTAACAGAAGCCATAAATCTTAAAAGCTAAGAATCTGCAATGCACATTGTAGAAATATTTATGTAAAATAACATTTTACTTGCAAGTTTTTTTATCTATCTGGAAAACCTGTTTAAACTGTACATGAAGGAAAACGTTTTAATATTTTTTTTACATAAAATATGTTTATTAGTAAATATGTTTTGTTGTTGATGATTTGACACACGGGGATTTGGATTTGGATTTTGGATCTCATGTTTTACATATTACTTCAAAAGATTGCAATTGCCGATTGAGCTGCCTCCTGAGTTTATTTATAAAATCAATTTTCAGAGAAGTTAATTGGGATTAATTTATACTGATAAATGGAATAAATGTGGGCTGCCCCATGAGTTTATTTATTGAATCAATTTTCAGACAAGTTAATTGGGATTAATTTATACTGATACATGGAATAAATGTGGAGTATGGAGTTGGAAGCTGGTTATGTCGATAGCAAGTAGCAAATCATGATAATGTATAGAAGAGGTTAGTTTAACTGGTTCTTATTTGGCTAATTCTATTTTCATAGGTCTCTGTTTCAGATAGGTTTAAAACATTTTTTTGCAAAGCATGTGAAAGCTTAATAAACATTTATAAATAGAATAAATGTTGTAAGCTGCCTGTAGCAATGGCAAGTTGCAAAGCATGATAGCGCTTAGAGAAGATCATAGATGGGATAAATATGAGGCAAGTTTCAAAGCATTTGGGAGACCATATATGAGACAGATGTGGTGTATAGAGTTGCAGCTGCCCTAAGGAACAAAGGTGGGCATTTTTTTATTGCAATGCATGGGAAAGCTTAATAAACAGTGATAAAGAGTATAAATGTAAAGAGTTGTAAGCTGCCTGAAGTTATCACAAGTTGCAAAGTATGATATGATAGTACTTAGAAAATCATAGATGGGATAAATGTGA
Source organism: Pinus taeda (assembly GCA_000404065.3). Lineage (NCBI taxonomy): Eukaryota > Viridiplantae > Streptophyta > Pinopsida > Pinales > Pinaceae > Pinus > Pinus taeda. Next base: position 210,823 of record APFE030554716.1, on the reverse strand, counting down.
GAAATATGAGGGCAGGGAATTGCAAGTTTCAAAGCATTTGAGAGACCATATTTGAGACAGATGTGGTGTATGTATAGAGTTGCAGGTGGCCTAATGAACAAAGGTGGGCATTTTTTTATTGCAATGCATGTGAAAGCTTAATAAACATTGATAAATAGTATAAATGTAAAGAGTTGTAATCTGCCTGTAGCAATCACAAGTTGCAAAGTATGATATGATAGTACTTAGAAAATCATAGATGGGATAAATACGAGGCAGGGAATTGCAAGTTTCAAAGCATTTGAGAGACCATATATGAGACATATGGAGTACAGAGTTTGCAGGTGGCCTGCAGAACATGGGTGGGCTTTTCCATCAGCATAGATTTCTTACACGGTAATATGATTATGAATATATTTTTCTAAATTCACCCATAAGAATTCGAAGTTAAATTATTGAATATAACATATGGCGACAGTTATACACATTTGGTCAGGAAAACCTTTTTGGGTTGATTAGGAAATTGCCAATCTTTTGCTTTCTTTAAACGAAAAACTAGTACTCTACAGAGGACTTAAAGAGCGACATCGGCAAAGCACCTGGAAAAGACTATAAAGGACTTTGATAACAATTTCTGCAAAACACTTTAAAGGACTACCATGACAGGTTGGTTTGAGTTGTCGTGTAGGTTACGACTACGGTTGCATGACAGGTTGGTTTGAGTTGTCGTGTAGGTTACTACTCCGGTTGCATTTCCAATAAATGTATAGTGTACCTTGACTTTCTCTATGGTGCCCCACTTTTTAATATATGGCAGCCCTCAAAACATCCAAGTGTGGAAAAAGTTAGCAAAAAATTGGGATTAAATTGTCAAAATATGATTTTTGCCGATTTTTTCACTGACGAAAAAATTGGGATTAATTTGTAAAATTCCCGATTTAATCATGAGTCGACCCAAAAAGTCACCGGGACTTACCAGGTCGCGGATAAGAGGTGGAAAAGACAAAAGAACCCATCATTTTTTACTGTTTTTGTTGCCATTCATTCCTGTGGAGAGAGGAGATTTGCTAGTTTTGTGGTGGCGATTTGGAGATTGGTTCACGGCTCAATGTGAGAGATTCAAAGTGCTGATTTGCTATGGTCAAGTATGTATTTTAATATTTCTCTTAGTTTTTGTTACACAAATGGCTTCTTAAATCTTTCTATAATTTTATTAGTTTGTTTTTAATCTTATTTTTGCTTAGAATCTAGATTGAATCAAAACTTCAACTTTCAAGAATCAAATGACAAAATTCAAACCTTGTTTAGCGTGAGTGAGAAGAGACATTTAAAATTTAAAATCAGCAATTACATTTGTGTTTGTTTCTTATGTGGACAATTTTTATTTTTTTCAATGTTTTTGTGCCCAGGTTCAAATTCAAGTTCAAAGTTTCAAACAAAATGTCAAGGCTTTTGGACCCTATGTGGGAATATGGTGAACTTGATACTATATCCAAATCTGGGGGGTCAATAGAATCTATTTCACTTGCAAGTTGTGTGGCGAGCATATGTCAGGGGGTGTCAATAGATTAAAATTCCATTTGGGGCAAATTATGGGGCAAAATGTAGACCTTTGCCTAGATCCATCTCCAGAAATCATCCGACAAGCCATTAAATTGTTGATGGGTAAAAATAAAGGCAAAGACACCAGGGCAACACTAAAAATCCAACTTGTAGGACCCTTAAGAGGGGGGAAGTGAGAGTGGTTCTCCAACATCACCTTCCACATCCACATGTCCCAACCCCTTGACTTTTCCAACTTTTTTTGTTCCTAGAACCACACCTGGTGCACAACCTGGCATCAAATCGTCACTTAAAAAAGGGAAAAGGCAAAAGTTGACAGGTTGGTCAATAAGTGTTTTCTATGGAGTGAATGTTCCTTTCAACATTGCCAAGACAAACCCATTCTACCAAACTAGGTTTGATGTTCCTGTCATTGGCCCGGGGTACAAAGCCCCTACCTTTGCAAGGTTAAGAGGGCCTCTTTTTCAAGATAAACATATTGATTGCATTGCTCGATTGGAGGAGTTTAGGGAATCATGGGAACACACTGGATGCACAATGATGTCAGATAGTGGGACTGATTAGAAGGGACCTTCTTAACTTCTTGGTTAGTTGTCTCTAGGAGACAATGTTTATGAAATTTTTTTGATGCATATGCACACATTAAAGATGCACGCTTATTATGAGAGTTCTTGGACATCTTGATTAAGGAAGTAGGCCCACGAAATGTTATCCAAGTCATAACAGAGAATGTTGCAAATTATGTTGTAGTTAACAAGTTGCTTATGGAGAGGTATCCTAACTTGTTTTGAACACCTTGTACTGCTCATTGTACTGACTTGATGTTAGAGAATATAGGTAAGATTCCTCTTGTGAGGGATATTGTGGAATCATCCAAGAGCATAACAAAAGCTATATAAAATCATGCATCTGTTCTTAGCTTGATGAGAAGATTCACCAACAATAAGGAGTTGGTACGACCCGCCATTACACAATTTGCCACTACTTTCATATCTCTTCAGTGCCTATTGAATTGTATGTGGGATGTGGAGCATGTTTCTTTCAAAAGATTGGCGTGCTTTATCTATTAGCCGCAAACCAGAGAGAGAGGGCATACACAGACTAGTTTCATATGGTCAAAGCTTTTGGGTAGGAGTAGAGGAGGTGTGTGCCATTTCAGAACCTTTGGTAAGGGTTCTTCGGTTGGTTGATGGAGAGAAACTCACAATGGGCTACCTTAACCCCACATTTTCTTACTCCTGTGGTTTCAGATTTGATGCCAAGGTGATGGATGGATTCTTCACTTGTTTGAGAGGATGGTGGCATCTGAGCAAGAACTTAAAGATATTTCCAAAGAAATGGAGATATATAGGATGATAGGTGCAACATTTGGTTTTACCATGGCTATTAAGAATAAGACGACCAAAATGCCAGGTAAACTTCAAATTGTTTCAAGTTTAGAATTTCAATGTTTTAATTTTTTTTTTAAATATTTCCCATTTTTCTTTTAATTTGTAGATGCTTGGTGGACAAGCTATGGTGCTAGAGTACCCCATTTCCAAAAGTTTGCCATTTGAGTGCTCAACTAAACACGCAGTTCCTCTTGGTGTGAGTGCAATTGGAGTTTATTTAACAAAATACACAACAAAAAGCGCAACAGGGGAAAAAAAATAAAAATAAAATTTTGAATTCATTTGATTATTCTTAATATTTGAATTTTCTAAGTACTAATTTACAATCTATGACCCCAATACAAATTGGAGTCCCAATGCCTCAATGACATGGTCTATGTCTAGTACAATCTTCAATTGTAGGTGAGACAACTTTAGAAAATTCTTAATGTGGAAGCCATCTCATTGGACAATATTGATACCACTGTTGCATGGAGAGTCGAGACTGAGAGACCGAACATGGACTCAATACTTGATTTGTTAGATGTAGATCCAGAGGCACTAGTGGCAGAGAAGGTAATCGTTGTAGGGGAGTGAGAGCCAGAGGTAGAGGATGAGGAATAGCCTCAGGGTCAGGAGGCATAGCAGGAGGAGGATGATGATGAGGAGATGACACCATCTAGGATGGACAACAACAACAATGGATAGAGGCCACCTCTTTTATTGGCTTCTAGGGGACGTTTGAGTCCATTTGTATCCCTAGGGGCAGGGCCTTCTTCCTCTAGAGGAAAAGGCAAAGCCATTCCCTATTCTTGTAAAAGGGGCAGAGGATCTCAGTGACTGATTACTTTATGGCATGTAGATGACTCACGATATACATTTATTTTATTTTTTGTTGATATTTTGACACTTGAGAGTTGACGCTCAGACAAGACTCAAGATTCAGGGCTTAATTCACTATTTTGATATGTGATGTAGCACTAGACTTCATATACATATTATATATTAACTTTCTTTACATGTTTATGTGGAAATGCATTTATTTAATGTTGTGGTACTTATTTGCTAAAAAAATAAAAATGAATATATATATAATAATATATATTATATATATATATTCATATATATATATATTTCCTCGATTTTTCAAGAAAACTCCCAACTTCCAGTAATTTTTCAATTTTTGGGCCCTTGCCGATTTAATCTCGACTTCGAGTTTTTTCATATTGATTTATACCTACTACCATTTATCCTAAGTCTATACCTACTACCAATTTTCCAAGGTCATATTTTTCTTTAGTTAAAGAGCATTAACCCTTTTTCACACTTTTATAATTTGATTATCACAATTTCTATTCCAAATCAATTTTTTTTAACGCATCAAATTTGAAATACAAATTCTTTCTTAAAAAAACATTGACTCTTTCTCTAAATTGTAATCTAATTGAAGTGATGGTTGAATCTTTCTCCATAATAAGTAAAACATTTAAAACATTAGAAAAACATTAACCCTTTCTCACATCTCTTCCATTAGAAAACATTCAAAACTTTTTCCATTCAAAAAAGGATGACAGAGTAATTAGATTAATTTAAATACACCATGAGCATCACATACTTTTTTGTCCCATGTAAGTTACCTATTGATTGTGGAGTCTTGATTAATTTAAATAAATATCACATGATTTTTATCGTTCTAAATTGTCTCGATTAGTTGGATGGGTAGCTAGTCTATTTTGAGTTATCTACCTTGCCTTCTCTCTTTGACAGGAACTATTTTCCTTGTTTTTCTCGCTGTAAGTGGGTTGCATCTTTCTAAGGTTTTTCAACTGTAAACTTTTTTCTTTGTTTTTTCCTCAAGTGGGGGGATCTCTTTTGGGATTATTTTCCTTGCTGTTGTCCTCCATTTCTTTTGGGTATTTCCAAAGTTACGGAAAGAGGGGGCACACATGCCATTGATTGACTTTTAAAAAGTTTATTTGCATCTATTTACACTGAAACAACAACGTACTTAACAGAAATATTTTTCCTTTTCTTTTTCCACAAATTCTTTTGGGATTTTCCTGAAAGAGGCCGAACAGATCTCGCGGTGGAGGTTAAATCTCAGAAAGGTTAGGTAAGTATACATCGATTTACACTGGAACCACAATCTAATCCACTTCCATGATGGGTAGGATTTTGTTCTTTAGAGTATGTACGTGTGCTGTAAGCTGTAAGGAGATTTATATGTGCCATAATTTTAATTTCTAATTTCGAATTCCCTCTAAGGAAATGACACCTAGTTAAGATATTTACTATCAAATAAACTTTGTGAGACTTGAACTCTTGTTGGAAATAATTTAAAATATGATGTAAAATAGTGAACTCAAATGCAATGCAATGGATTTAAAATATTATTGTGGGTGTCGTTATAAGATTTGAGCCTTCATCTCCTGATGTGGGTAATTGAGTTTATGAGTGGACTTGGCTTTCCATGTAGGTGGTATCCAATACGTATATAAAGTTTTGTATTAGAAGTTTGTGTTATGCTGTGGTTTGGGAAGTGGGTTGTCCTAGCAGGACCCAATCTTCCGTGCCATTCTAGTAATCTTCTAGTCATTATGGAAGGTGGTTAGAAGGGAGGTGCTCATCATGCAACATGGTGGTCGATATCCATGTTCATTCACACAATAAGCTTAAAGGAGCATCTTTTTGGATGGTTTCCTTGGTATGGACAGATACATGGTGTTTTCGTGCCTCTTTTGCATTTGGTCGAGGTATTCCTAGCTCGATTTCATTGCTTCGTTTTAAGTTATTTCTATTTTTGAAGGATTTCTTTCTAATTCAGAAATTTAGGATGGTTTTCCCTCTATCAATTGTGTTGCAATGCCTTTCATAGTTTACTAAGTTTTTGGTTTTGGCTTGAGGGAAGGCTTCAAATGGATTTGTGTGCCCTTGGAATTTGGTTGTTTACTTGTTTGTCTAGTTTGGTGGTTAGGTGGTTCTCTCCACTAGTGCTTGGTCTCAGTTCTTAAGTGAGAATGTTGGGAATTGGGAATTTATCTATTTATTCCATAATTAATCTATATTTCATTTATTACCTTTTAAAAAAAAATAATTGATTTTACCTTCCCCATTATTTCAACTTCATGTCACCTCTATAAGAAAAAAAGGATCCACAATAATTACATGTAATTGAGAAGATGAGAGATTAATCAATCCAAGTATTCATGTATTTCTCTTTATCCTCTAAGATAGGACAAGGTTTCCCAATCAACACTTATAGGTCAACAATGTTAACTTTCTCTAAGTTTGTTGTCTGTTGATTGTCTTCATTGTTTTCATCTTTTACATTTGATAGAAATGTTCAACTTTTTGACTTAGATTTAGCCTCTTTTTTTCCATGAAAGGTGGGTTGGTGCATTAGGACAAGAACCCTACAAATATCATTCAAAACTCGAGTCCATCCATTTTTTTTCTTGGAGAATCACCTTTTTGGAAACCCTTAAGTTGATTTCTATACAAAGGTTAGCCTATGTGCATAATTCTATTATAACTTTCTCAAAATTTGTATTTTTTGTAACTGCCTAAAGTATTCCCAATGTCCTCCATAATTGAGATGCACATTTGGGAAATGAACCCAACTTACATATGAGTAATTCACATAGAATTTTAATCAAATTTCGGGAATCAAGTAGTTATAAAATGTTTCACTATTCTTAAACTAGAGACTCTCCTCAAAAAAATGCTCATAGTTGATATGATAAAAAAATGAAGTATAAAAAACCTTTTGGAGTAGAGAGTTCTCATAGTGCTTTGTCCAACTCGAGTAGATCCATTGGTGTAAATAGGATGAATAAGGCTAATAACAATTAAATATGAAAATAATAACATGTGATTCATAGTTTTGGTGTAAGTAAGTGACATTCCATGATATGATATTTGCCAATATCTCATCTTCCACTTTATCTACGATATAGACACTAGGTAGAGAATGATTTGAGGCAATTATCGTGGGACATTTATTTTTTAAAACCATATTCTTGAAAGAAATAAGTTTTAAGTTGAATATATCCCAAAGTCCTATCACTGGCCTCAATTGCAATAGAAAATGAATAGTTGAACTTTTGTATAAGCAATAATTATACATGAAAATCTGGTCTTCATTTTATTTACCTTAAAAAATAAGATGTTGTTGGTCCACATAAACTCCCAATAAAAATTTCAATTACTTCTTTAAATTAAATTGAAATTCACTTTAATAGATATGTTCCACTCTCATGATAAACAAATAAAATTGAAATTGATAAACAAAATTGAAATGGATAAACAAAATTGCTCCACTTTCATGAACTTTCTTAATCATATGTAAAACAAAATAATCATGGAATATCTTTAATAAAGTGAGGGATTGATTGTTTTTCAAAATTCAAACCATGGTAGGGACATTCATGGTTGATGCTAAAACCACTCAATTTTCAAGGAAAAGGTTTAAAAGCAAAATTTATGGAAAACTATATCAGAGATAAACCCAACACACAAAAGCCATTACTTATGTATATGACAAATTACAATGCTTGAAAAATGTGATAGGACAACGTTGGGAACTGAGCTAGGAGGCTGGGTGTATATAAAAAGGAAAGGTTGTTATGAATGATAAAGACAAAGGTAGGGCCCATGTCAATACCAAAAGCATAAGAAATTGACAAAATATATGTGGACAATAGAACAATATAGACTTAAAATTAGTAGTTTTGAAAGTATTTGTATCCAAAGTATTCCTGATATTTGTGTGTTTAATAATTTAATATGTGTATTTAAAAGAATATATATATATATATGTTAATTGTGGTTATTCTTGTGTAATTAGAAGAACGGAAATATATTTTCAATTTTATCAATATAATAAAATCATGAATATTTGTCATTTTAATTAATATATATAAAAAATATAAACCTAAATATATAATTTAATTATGTTATTATAAATAATTTATTATATTATAATTAAATATTAAATAAAATAAAATAATATAATCTATAAATTATAAAGTGCACAATACTTTTCTACTTTTAAGACTTTGTGAATTACAGTACAAACTATCAATCATCACCAGCACATATGTCCACATTCCACAACTGTATATTTATCATAGTTTGGTAGCCTTTATGCTTCCTGCTTTCTTAACTTAATTCTGATTGTTTTGCAAGGCTGTCCTGGCATGACCATATTTAAAAACAAAATTGAACATGTCATTTCTATGGTAACATGTTCTGGATAGTGATGTGGTGTTTGAAGAGGTAAGATTGGTTTTAACCTCCTAAGATTCTCTACTCTTATGATTGGTTGGTCAATTGATTAATTGCCCCTTGTTCAAATCATGGTTGGCTGGTCAATTGATTCTATGCCCTTTGTTCAAATTTTATCCACTTTTTTTAATAATTTTATCCACTCGATTTGATATAATCACGTGGGGAAGCATCATCTTAGGTAGTTTAAGCAATATTGGAATAATTAGAAGTTGTTAAAAGAAATCTATTTATATTATTTTTATTGTTAAAAAAATTTCACTTTCGTTTTAAGAAATGTATATTTTTTTTTTGAAAAAAATGACATTTTAAAATATATGAAAAAGCAGTTGACCCTATGGTTCGTCCATATATAAAACTCTAATTTTTTGTTTTGCATTTTAATACATTATGTTGTCTTAAGTTGATATCCTTAGCCGTTTAGGGTGGTCTTTTTATGAATTCTTCTCATTGAATCTAATCAACCTTTCTAGTTCTCCATGGGTTTATTTGGTTTAAATAGACAATTAGCACAATCATGGTGCTTCTTACACTTTTTTTTGTGCTAATCATATTATGTAGCAATGAGAATTATTCCTAGTTACATTGAGAGCAGTGAGGTGTATCTATAATACAGAGACTAAGTAGATGTGTAACATGTGTAACAATAATAAAACTAAATTGAAAGCCATGAAATTCGTATAAAGAAAACTATTAAAATAGCATATTATAGTAATACAATTAAAAAAGGACCATAACTAAGTTGGGTACCCCTATCATTTTTGCATCTTGGAATTGTTTCTATGACATAAAAATCCTTTTATAATAAAATAAACTAACAAAGATCAATAAACCAACAAAGGTCCACTTTATGTAGTGCTCCTTAACTCTTAAACTCGAAAAACAATAAGGTATACAAAGAATAAAATTGTACAAAACTAGATGCAAGAGATAATAAGACCAAACATGTCAAGATACACTTTTATTATGGTAGTCAAAAGAAGGAAAGCAGTGTCCACTTACTTCTTAAGGTGGGGTGACCCTTCATTGAGCAAAGCTCCAAACACAACAATACATGACAAACATTCCATAGCCCCTTATCTCTTTAAATAGATTTTCAAATAGAAAAACCCTAACTACTCGTGGTGACATCACTTGTGGGTACCAACTAGCTAGTGTGCATTATAAAGTGGACCCTTTTACATTAAGTAGCTATCCATTGCTATCTAATGGACCTTATTCAAAGAGGATGGCCACATACAAAAAGTGAGTAACCTATAGGTGGTCTAATGTAGGGAGGTTTGGTAAGGACCCTAACATCTCTTGTGACTTTCAAAAGTAGCATTATCCTCAAGGCTAAAGATGATGAAACTATTGAAGAATCATGGTTGGTTCCCATGTGGCATGTTTGGGTTGCATGTCTTTCCAATATGTTAATACTTCTAGACCATGCACTGGTGTAGTTGACACTCTCTAGTATCTGATACCGCTTCCAGTTGGAGCCAAATGGAGCCTTTTTTTATCAAGTTTTCCTAAGCTAGTTTATACCTTGCACTTTGATCCCATGGACTTCTTTAAACAAGACTCATGGAGTGGGTTAGGAGAGCCAAATTGTAAGCCACTTACCCAATTTTCTAGATGATCTCACAAATCCACAAAACTTTGGTGTTAATTTTTGAGCTATTTTTCCTTTGAGTGATGCTCATTTATAGGTTTGTAGGTGAAGAAACACTTGATTCCCTACTACAAAAGAATGTTAGAAGTGATGCATTTTTTCTTGTTTTTTCTTTCTATTTTGAGCCATAACCAAATTGTCCTTCATTGTGTAGAGAATGATTTCTCTAATGTCGAGTGTGTCATCTATTGCTTGAACCTTGAAGGTATCTGGTAAATAAGAACTAATTGATAACAGATTTTAGTGACAGACAATTTTCGTATGGATTCATTTTGGTAGCTCTATGATAAGAGGTATTATAGCATCATTTTGCAAAGGAAAGACATTGTTCCCATTGGTGTGATATCTTAGAAGTAAAACATCACAAATAGGTTTCTAAGCAATTGTTAACCACTTCTGTTTAAACATCTATTTGGGGATGAAATTAGTACCTTGAAGTTTAAATGACCTATGCAAAAATTTATTGGTGAAGGTAGGGTCTCGATTTGAGACAATGGAAGTGGGTTGTTGGGAAACGAGATAATACTAGGTGGGGGGGGGGATCAATATTATATAAAATTTCACAATTATTTAGCCAATGAAACACATTCAACAATACAAAAATGCACCAATCACATAAGCTATTGAACACATGATATTTACATGGAAACCTATACGGAAGAAAATCGTAACTTTCTTTTAACTGTAATGTAAATGAAAGCACCGAGTTCAATTTACATCATCTTTTGTAAGCACCAATCTCCATTTATTTGCAAGCAACAACTTGTTAGAAGCACCAACTCCCACTACTCACAGACACCAACCTGTTGGAGGCACCAACCCCTTAACCTTTACAAAAACTAACATGAAGGAGACTCCAATTCCCTGATCTACAAGCACCAACTTGCTCTACCTATCAAATCCTTTTTTAATTCCTTTTCAAACTCAGATCTAAGGTACCTTTATAAAAAAATCATATGAACAACAAATTAAATTCTTCGATTTGATTCCTTTCTTTGACCTTTTCTCCTCTTGATTTCTTAGCTATACAAATTTGCTTCCTTTGTTTTGCATAACAACATCAATTCTCTACCAATCTATCCTCTCAACCCCTGCTCAACACTCCTATGCATACTTTGTCCCAAATATGTGGCAATTCATACACTCCTTAGATCTACATTTTCTCATTTATGTAACATCTCCATAAAACATCAAAATTGCACTTACACACTCTTCACTGCATGCCTATGCTTGCTCTAACTCTAGTCTACTAGATTTGGCACTCAAATATGTTTATAAACAACAATAAAACTTCCTCTTTTCATTTATCATTAGCTTCCACTATTATACGCATCTACAACATTCTCATGAGGTAATTTGTTCTCACATCATTTTGTTTCCTTTTATGTCATTGGCATCAAACTCATTTGGACTCAATTTATATTTCCTTTTAACAAATTTGGCACCCATGACCCCAAAATTTTTCCTTAGCACTCATAGTCTGAATCTCACCAGCACATAAAACTTAGGTGGTTATTTTCTCACCCTTTAAAACCATGGGCTTTGATCATGGTTTTTTCCATCTCGAATCTCAAATGTTATAGAAACAAGCTGAATTTCAACACTGGTGTGCTAGAGTTCGAGATTCAAGTCCTAAAAACTCATGGATCTCTAGGCGCTTCTTCCATGCCCTTCGTGACCAGGGGCTGTGGCTATAGGATTACACTTCTTAAACCTCATAGGTTGGAGGTCTCTTCGACATTAAAATCCAAACCAAATCCTCGAGACTGAAGTCCCTAGATGGTAAGCTCTTAGGCACTTTTTGCTAACCCCTTTCTGACTAGGTTTTGTGATCACTAACTTAAGCACTTGGTAAATCTCATAGATCGGAGATCTTTTTTCTTTAAATGAAAGAAGTATTTATATTATATTTATAACAAAAGCGAGAGAGGGCCCAACACCCTTACAAAGAGCCTTTGTAACATCATAGACTGCTTTTACAAAGTAAATAGAGAATTTACTCTTAAAAAAGAGGGGTGCAACAATTTAGACCATTTTTTTTACATCTATAAACCTTATCCAAAAAAAACCCAATAGGAAGAATCGCATTTGAGGAAATTCATACCAGAAAAGGTGAAACACCCTTACAAAGAGCCTTTGTAACATCATAGACTGCTTTTACAAAGTAAATAGAGAATTTACTCTTAAAAAAGAGGGGTGCAACAATTCAGACAATTTTTTTTACATCTATAAACCTTACCAAAAAAACCCAATAGGAAGAATCGCATTTGAGGAAATTCATACCAGAAAAGGTGAAGAGAGAACCAAGCTAGCTGTAAAAACTAAGAGCTTTGAAACTAGGGAGATCAACGAACATTGTTGCCACCCTCGTTGGCACTGCGAGAGCGTCAAACTCCTTTGCCAATTGGAGAAGAAGAGCCCATAGCCTACTCACCATTTGTATTTCCTCTGCCCATAGTAAAGGAGGCCTCCAAAGCCATGACCCACTCTGTAAGAATCCTCAGTTTCCACCCGATGCCCGAGGATTCTAGTTTCCATGAACAACTTCTAAGACTTTCACTGATGCTCAACCGTATCCTCAAGCCTGTTGATGGGCCAACATAGCTTGGGAAACATTTACCATTTGCTCAATAACATCAGGAAGGTCTAGGAAATAACATTTACCATTTGCTCAATAACATCAGCAAGGTTCACCATCGTACGGGGAGACAGGAAGATAGTTCTGCGAAGAATTGGAAGCAAACCAAATGAATCAACTTGAGCCTCGTCCAATTTCCAGCGAGAGGAATGAGGAACTGGAGTCTTTGTTAAATGGAGACGATTCTGAACCTTGCACGAGACAACCTGCTGTGAAAAGACCACCATCCTTAATTATGAGTCACTCACACTAGCTCTCTAAGAAGTTGGGACAATTTGAAATGAGCGTAATCAATTTTTTCCCAACAAAATAACTACGAACTCCCTGTTTCGCCCGGGGAAATGATCCACAAAGTGATTTCCCATTGTGCAGAAGTGACTGGTGTAGTAATGACATATATTATGGATCAACCACATGTACCCTCCAGATAAACACCTATTTCGTTTACCACAGTTACAATGTTGACGATGGAATGTATAGGTCCGGGGAAGAGGATCCCTATGACCCACCTTGTAAGAGGGCTTTAATTCCATTTGGCCAGTGTGCCATAATTTTTTTTGTGTGTGCTATGCATACTATGGTATTGGAGTGAAACCCCTCCCTTGGTTCAAAAGAAAATCACCTTGAGCCAACGTGGAGCCTTTTTTTTTGCTGCTAATGAATCAACCTATGAGTTCAGATGGCAAAAGATAGGTAAAAGTTTGCCCCTTCGAACTTTTCAAGTAAGAGAAGGATTCTCTTACTAGTTGGGAGCCAATTCGCTAAACTGAGGCATTTGCATTAGAAAACTGATGAATGACCAATATTGAGTCCCCAAATATATTTAGTTTTGAAATTTTTATATCTATAGAAATATAGAGTCCTTTCCATAATGCCAAAAATTTGGCATGATCATTGGTTGCTCTCCCAAGACCCTAGGTAAAATGAGTCACCATTTTTCCATCAAGATAAAAAAATGATCCCTTCCACTCCAGTCTCCCCCAGAGATCTTTTCAACACCAAAATCCAAACAAAATCCCCAAGACTTAAGTTCTGAGATTAGGTCGATTTCCATAATCATCATGTCTGACACATTATCTCTGGTTGCCACTAAGAACCTGCCATGTGTTCACCTTCTCACATATGCCTGCTACATGTCACTTGCTAATTGTCCATTTGGCCCTTCAAAAGTCCTAATTTAACCTACCACATGTCGCTCTGACAAGATGCCACATCAAAATCCGAGCCATGTCATTGCCACTTGGCATCCTCATCATTTGGGGTCCACCTGCTATGTTTCATCAAGAAAAATTGCTAGTATCATGTGGGGAGAGGGGTGGGGGCAGGTGCTTCTTGGTTTTGGTACAAAGCTAAGGCGGGGGGAAGGAGGGGTGTGTGGGGGGCGGGGAGGTGCACAATCAATCACATGCTGCGACATCATTGACAATAAACCAGATGGTTTCCACTGTAAGAGGGTACCCTTATGTTAACTTTCGAATGATCTTGGGTCCCCTCCTGTCATCGATCTACCCAAGCAACTTGATTTGGTGGTGCTTGACCTTATTGCTGATTTCAATCTGTGGGGAAATATGGAACCAACCCACTTCTTAAGTGGTTTCCTCTATGCAACCTTGGATACCCAGATGCCCTAGTGCATCTTAGAAGCTTGGATGCTTTTGTGCATCCTAGATGGCCCGAATTCTGACAAAGTTCCATATCTTGGAAGAAGTCTGGATGAGTCCAACTACTATACTGTGTTACTAAAAAATGATCTCTCTCTTCATTCCTTTGGGAGTTAAACTAAGTGTTATATATGATTGGAAATATATCTAAAAGGGATATCTAACCAGACACTTTTCATACTCATTTGAACAAGGCCACTGTTGACAAAATGCAAACTCCCCTTGAGCTTAACATCAATGAGTAAAACTTTGAATCATTGAAAACAAATTGCCAACTCACTCAACAATCTCCCCCTTTCACATTGATGGTAGTAACACTAGAAATTTCTCGTCATTGAAGGTTTTGGGTTTGACATTCCCTATCAAGTTGCTAAAGGAAATGTTTGCTCCAAAGTTTTCTCACTGTCCCCCTTTGACATTAATGGAAAAGAGTTCTTGTTGTGGTAAGTGCTCTACACACTGATACCAAATCATCATTGTAATAAATGAGTAAGATATACTATTGCTGCTATACCAATGTACCAAATAAACTAACACACAAATGGTTGTTCCAAAAACAAGAAATTCTCCTCCTTAACATATGTTGCTATTGCAGATCTTACAACTCCCCATGAGCCTTTTTTGTTTTTTTATCTATTACATCCTAGCATGGAACTATCCCTAACAAGAATGAATAGATGCTCCATTTCCATTGATCCTAAAAGTATTTATTGAAGAAATGAGGGATATATCACTCCCAAATTCTCCCTTAGATACTCAAATGGATTTGCAGAAAGATGTTTGATGAATATAACTACAATATGTTTGTTAGTGGCAACATATTCAAGCCTAACAATTTGATCAACTACTTGGTCTCTCAAGAAATAATATTTAATAGGAATATGCTTTGTTTTTTAATGCATTACCGGATCCTTGGAGATACTAATAGAACTAGTATTGTCACACAATTGGAATGGGGTCAGTGTTTTCAACCTTGATATCCTTGAGAGTTCGTTTCATCCATAGGGTTTGACTGCATCATGAAACTACTCCTATGTACTCGACTTCAACTATAGATAGTGAGATAGAGTTTTTCTTTTTAGTTAGCCATGACACTAAACAATTAGCCAAAAAGAAGGTTGCACCACATGTGCTCTTCTTGTCATCAACACTGTTAGCCTAATTTGCATCTCTGTATCTTGTTAGAGTGAAATCTTTTCTCCTTGAATACCATAGGCCATAATCAATGGTGCCCTTTAGATATTTGAAGATTCATTTTACTACATTCATATGGTTCTCCTTGGGGGTAGACTAGAATCTAGCAACCAATTCTACTGCTTGCATTATGTCAATCCTCGAGGCTATTAGATATAGGGGTCTTCTAATCATTGACATATATATAGTTTGATTCACATTATGGGATTCATTGTCCTTGCTCAATTTGCATCCTATGACCATGGGTGTGCTAACATGTTTACAATTTTCCATGCCAAATTTCTTCAATTTTTTTAAAAGCATTTGGTCTGATATATGAAAGTAGCTGTGTCTGATTGAGCAACTTGTAAGCAAAGGAAGAATGAAAATTCTCCCAACATGAACATCTCAAACTCCTTCTACATGTCTTCTGCAAATTGTTGACCCATTTGATCCACATCACTTCCAAAGATGATATCATCCACATACACAACAATCATTGAGCAGATTCTAGTTATCAATTTTAATATAAATATTATTGTCTATTGTGCCACTTTTAAATCCTTGTTGTTGTAGATATCCATCAAGCCCTTGGATCTTGCTTTAATCCATAGAGTGCCTTCTTTAGTCTAAATTCTTGATTTGCATATTTGATAGTTGAAATCCATCTGATATATTTTCAATTTTCTGTGACATGAAAATGCTAAAACCATTCTTATTGCTTCTAGTCTAGATACAAGAGGAAAGGTTTCTTCAAAATAGATGCCTTCTACCTATGCATACCCTTTGGAAACTAGTCTCTATTATTTCTCATTGCTTGTCCCTCTTCATTCAACTTGTTTCTAAATATCCACTTGGTGCCAATGAAATGTTTACCTTTGGGTCTAGGTACCAGTTCCCAAGTGTCATTTTTCTCTATCTAATCTAATTGCTCATTCACTGCCTTGACCCAATTATCTTAGTAAAAAAAATTGGGTTCTACTTTGGACAACATTACCAGATTTGCATGTATGGGTGTGCCGATAAATTTCCTTCTAGTTTGAAATCCTAATTCTTTATTTCCAAGTATTTTAATTTCAGGATGAATTTTTTTCACATTCTTGGATGGAGCTTTGTGTTGTTGAGGTTCCATTTCTTCTTCTTCTTCTTTGTCTTTCTCTTATTTTTCTTCATATTTTAGATAGACACTTGTTGTATTATTTGAGTTTTCATTGCATTGTGGCAATGCTTCATCTACTCGTACATCAATACATTTCACTATCTTTCTTGAGTCTTTTGTTGTAACACTTGTAGCCTTTTCTTCTGAACAAATAACTAAGAAATATTCCTTCATCATATCTAGAGTCAAACTTTCCCAAATTATTCTCATTACTCTTTATATAACACTTACTTCCAAACACTCTTAGATGCTTAACTGAAGCTGGTATGCCTTTCCCCAACTCATAGGGGCTATGATCACTATTTTATTTGAGTTGAACTATGTTTGATAATTAGACAACTGTTTGAGTTGCTTCTCCCAAACTTGTGTTTGGAACCTTTGCTTCATCCTTCATAGCTCTTTCCATCTCTTGTGCTGATATGTTCTTTCTTTCAACTAGTCCATTCTATTGAGGGGTTATGGCTACTAAATATTGTCATCTAATTCCATGCTTCTCACAAATTTCCTCGAACTCATTGGAAGTAAATTCTCCTCCTTTATCAAATCTCAAACATTTGATCTTTAGGTCCATTTCATTTTCAAATTGAGATTGAATACCTTGAACTTAATAAGAGTTTCTGATTTTATTTAAGTAACATGATCCATGTTTCCCTTGTATATGTAGAAATTAATAGAAATTTTCTACTACTGATGAAATCGAAATGAAATCAAGAGATTACAAATTTCCTCGACTATTTTGAGAAATGGAAATCACAATTTAGAAACACATGCAATGACATGCACCATTTAAACACCATAAAAACACAATGATTTACATGCGAACCCGATTGGGAAAAACCCCTTCATTTCTTTTCATTAATTAGATGAGAATGAGAAACTATTACAATGTCTTGCTTCGATCCTGATGCACACCATGCACTCTAAACCTGTTCTCCTGCTAACTATCTTGCTCTGGCCAACACTTAGCTAATTCAAGGCCCCAACTTTCTCCTATTTCCTTGCGCAATCCTAGAGGAAATCAGCTCCTAAAAGATAGGAATTTCTCCTATTTTCTTGTGTGATTCCGATTCACCTTCTTAACTGCTATGCCTGTACACTCAAATCGTATACAATTGATAATTACAATGTGTCTTTTCCTCCACTCCAACTAAGAAATTCAAATTCCATGCATGTCTGGGCTATTTTTAGTGATTGACTAGTTTAACTGAGAGATCACTAAGTTAACAATAGTTCTACTACTCAACTGACCTTCAACTAACTCAACTAGTTACTTGAGCTCAGTTAACTAAGTCAAACTGAAAATAACTGAACTAGATTACTAAATTTTAGCAATCACTACATGCACAACTATACTTCTAGCCTATAACTCTAATTTATTGGGTAAATTAGTAGTAAAAGGCATGTCACACAAGTTAACTACAATCCAAGTCATCTTGTTGATGTGGAAAATCGAATTACTAAATTTTACTAAGGAATAAGTAAAATTTAACATTTCTTGCTACAATTTCTGACACTCCCTCTTAGTAAGAGGTATTTTGCACCACCCCTATCCTGCACCTATGGAATTCAAATTTGCCTCTTGACAATGCCTTTGTCAAGATATCTACATCTTGATCCTCAATTGGAACGTATTATAGAATCATAATTCTCCTCTACACATAATCCCGCAAGTGATGGTACCTGATATAAATGTGCTTGGACCTGTCATGAAATATTTGATCCTTAGAGAGTTTAATACGACTTTGATTATCATAATAAATCATTGTTGGATCCATCTCCTGACAGAAAATACCCACAAGTATTTTCCTCATCCATATGGCCTCACATGTTTCTTGAATTGCAACCATGTATTCAACCTCTGCTAAGCTGAGTGCCAAAAAACTTTGTTTCCTACTATACCAAGAAATAGCTGCAGACCCAACATTGAAGATAACACCTAAATTAATTTTCCTTTTTAATGGGATCTGTGCCCAATATGCATCAGTGAAGCCTTGGAGCTTCACTCCCTCTGTCCTCTTGTACCATAACCCATACTCGATTGTGCCTCTAAGGTACTTCAACACATGCTTTATTGCCCTTCAATACAACTTGGTAGGCTTCACCATGGCTTGACTAATTAACTGCATAGAATATGTTAGGCCTTGTGTTCACCAGATACATCAATGATCAGGTGCTAAAAAATTTGCTCAAAATTCCAAGCTGTCAGATCGGTGTGGAACCTAAACGATTGTGCAGTGCCCATCATCCTGAATCTGGCACAACTCGTTTCACACAAAATAGACTCCTATGCTCCCAAAAACATGTTCTGTTTGTTTTCCAAAATAGGCGAATTTGGCAAAAATTTTGATAGCCTAGTCAGAAGTCTGTACCACTAACATGGTAGGCTGACTAGGTCTACTGACTAGGCATGGTTGACTATACAGATGATTGGGCTCCTCCATTGAATCACGTGGTGAAAAAATGGCATCTGTTTATTGGTGACAAGTGGCACGTTTTGATTGGGTTTTAGGTGGCCAATCATAGGCTGCCACGTGGCACGACTAGGGGCTACACTTGGCAGCCTGAGGGCCACCAAAAATTGGGTAAGGTCTGAGCAGCAGCGGTTGGGGGTTGAACCCATGACCTCTAAGTTTCAAAGTCCAAGCCATTACCAACACGCCACATGTTAGTTCTTAGTAAATAATGTTGTCAACCTATATTTAAAGTTGAAGTTTGGTGCCATTCAGAAAAGGGGCCAGCCCCTGGGTGCGTGCAACCAATAGCACCACGGGTGGAATGGAGTGGGGGCCTGGTCGGTGGGGGTGGTCCATTGGCCTTAGCCTTGGGCATGTGGCCCCCCCACATGACCCAAATTTTCAGACTTAAGGCATCAACGAAAAAATTATCTGTTCCACGATTTGCGCTATTTTTTTGCCAATTTGTTGCTTCGTTAGCGGAAATTGGGGTGGAAATGTAGGACATGTGCAAGATTTTTGGGAAATTGTAGAGCGAATAGTGCAAGAGCTAGGGGAAGCCATAACTTCTTGATTTTTTAACCAATTCAGGAGCAGGGAGAGGCTAGACAAACATTTTTGGGCATTCTAGAGCCATTGGAGTAGGTTTCAGAGCTGTTTGAGCATTGTAAACTGATGCATTCACACTTTTGAGAATAATAGAGAGGGCCAAACCATTGGAAGCTGGACCAAGGAGATGTAGCCCAAGCGGGGTGAACTCGTTCATCATGTGCTATTGTGATACTGTTTTCATGATGTTCTTTTCTGTTGTATACTGTTGTCCAATCATTTGTTTATGTTAATTTGTACATGAAATTTACATAACAACACTCAAAAACTCATGATAAAACTTGCAATTAACCTCATGAATCCTTAAGCACTTTTACAATATTTTGAAGAGGAATTTAGGACAACAAACATAATTTCCCATTCAGATCAAGTTTGGTATCAAAGCTCTTGGTTTTCTTTGTGAAACGAGGATTTAACTGTTTGCAAGTGAATGTGATGCTTACAAGGTTGAAGCTCAAGAGAGAAGAAGGAAAGCTAGTTGAAGGACCTGAAGTTGGGTCAAGGAGAAGGAGAGAAATATTTACACAATCTCCACCATTAGTTCTACCTCAAATTGCAATTGAAGCTTCAACAAGCATGTCACATGAAGGAGAGCCTACAAATATGTCAAAGGATGAGAAGGTTTTTAGGAAGGCTTTCTTTGACATGACAGAGATGGTGAAAGTCCTCTATAAAGAGAGGAATACAAGATTGCAGGGTGAAAGCTCCAAGCCTCCAAAAGGAGAAGGTTCTTCAGGATGAGGAGGTAATGGAAATGGAGGTAAACCTCCACCATCTCCACCATCATCTTCATCTTCATCTTCACAAGCATCTTCATCCTCTTCCACTAATACAACCCTTACTCATACTCATCAACATACCTCAAAAGGAATTGGTAAAACATCCCTGTTAAAACTTGATGTTAAATTGGCACTACCCATATATAATGGTGAAGTGAATACAAAGAAGCTTGAAAATTGGGTTCGTTAGTTGGAGGTCTATTGTAGAATTCAAAACCTTTAACATGATGACAAAAATATTCAACTAGTTTCCTTGAGACTGGAGGGTACTAGTATGGTGGGAAGCCAAGACACGAAGAGATAAAAAAACATAGTAAGGTATCAATTTCTTGGTCTAATTTCATTGCTGCAATGAAAAGATAGTTTTACCTTCTAGCATATATGCAGAAAGCCATCATGAATAGGTAGAGCTTTAGACAACTTAAAGGTAAAAATGTGCAAGATTACACCCAAGAATTTAGAAGAAGGTCTCTAATGTTAGGTGTAGATTTGCAATCACAAGACATGTTGTTGAAGTATATAGGGGATTTACACAACTACCTAAGACATACTATCCTTATATTTAATCCCAATAGTCTAGATGAAGTTTGTGTGCAAGCCACCCATCTAGAAGCAAGAGGGAAAAATATTCCAGAAGAGGGTAGCAAAAATCCATTTAAGGGTAAAGGAAAAGAAAAGGGTTTCAAAGGGAAAGGAAATAAAAATGCATCCATTAAGAAGGAAGGAGAGAAAATAACATGCAAACATTTTTCCAAAGAGGGTCACGATGAAGCTCATTATTGGAAGCTTCATCCTGAGATGAAACCAAAGAAATTCAACGACAAGGGAAAACAAAAGACAACTGCAACCACTCAACAGGATTTGGGATCTGATTCGGGTGATGAAACTAAAATCACAACCATGGGGATAAAAGGTAAGGACTCCATTGCTAGCACTAGTACTTCAAATTTACACAATGAAACTCCAAATGAAAATAAGAGGATATAACTTTTCCACATAAGGGTAATCTCAAAACATAGAAAAATTGATACTCTTTTTGATAGTGGCTCTCAAGCTAATATCATCATTGAAAACAATGTCAAAAGTTTAAAATTGGAAACCATTCCACAACATAATCCATATCCATTAGGATGGGTGTGTCACAATGCACAATTGCAAGTAACTAGAAAGTGTAGACTAAAATTCGCCATTAATGCAAATTTCAGAGATGAAGTGGAACTTGATTTTGTGCCATTAGACATATGTGGTATAGTTTTGGGCAACCCATATATTTATGACATAAAAGCTATCTTACATAGACATGAAAACAAATACCATTTGTTCAAAGATGGAGTAGAATACATTGTAAGATCCCATAGCAAGAAACTAAATCTTTCACTTGTAAATGTGGGGAAAATGAAAAGACTAGTGATACTATCAAGAATTTTGTGCTTCTAACGATCAAACCCAAGAATGATATTAATAATGAAGCTTTTCAAGGTTGTGACACAAGATTGAAATCTGAATTGGTTGATGTTGTTAACCAATATGATGAGATGTTTCAGGAACTGAAAGGATTACCTCCCAAGAGAGGAATCCAACATGAAAGACAATTGCAACAAGATTGTCCTCTTCCTAACATTGGCATGTACAGGATGTCAGTGATGGATAGTGTAGAAATTAAAAAGAAAATTCAAGAGTTGTTGGACAAAGGGATCATCAGGCCAAGTTCTTCACCATGTGGGTCACCTATTGTTTGGTGCTAAAGAAGGATGGAACATGGTGCATGTGTGTGGACTTCCATGCATTGAACAAGATCACAGTAGAGAACCATTACCCACTGCCTAGATTAGACAATTTACTTGATCAATTGAAGGTTGCAAAGTATTTTACTAAGTTGGACTTAAGGAGTGGCTACCATCACATTAGAATTGATGAAGGAGACATTTGGAAGACAAAATTCAAGACAAAGCAAGGTTTGTTTGAATGGCTAGTTATGCCTTTTGGTTTATGTAATGCTCCTGCTATCTGCATGCATGTGATGAATTGTGTGTTGAGGCCATTTCTTGATGAGTTTTTTATAGTCTACTTAGATGGCATCTTAATTTTCAGTAAATATCATGATGAACATGTCATGCATGCGAGAAAAGTACTTGATGTCTTAAAGAAAGAACAATTGTATTTAAATATGTCAAAGTGTGAGTTTGGAAAAAATTATTTAGTTTACTTGGGTCATATTGTTGGAGGAGGTGAGTTGAAAATAGATCCCTCCAAGGTTTATGTAAATTTGAATTGGCCAAGGCCTAAGACAGTTTTTGAGGTAAGAAGTTTCTTGGGAGCAGCCAATATTGGAGGAAATTCATTGCTAACTTTTCTTCTATAGTAGCTCCTTTACATGGATTGACTAGTATGAAAAAGGTTTTTCAGTGAGGACGCAAACAACACAAGGCCTTTGGTGCATTGAAGGAAAAGATCAGTTTAGACCCAGTACTTGCACTTCCAGACTTGAGACAATCATTTGAGATCCAGACTGATGCTAGTGACTACGACATGGGTGAAGTTCTCATGCAACATGGTAAGCTTATCTGTTTTCATTCAGAAATTTTCAATGGTGTAGTGATTAACTATCCTACATATGACAAGGAATTGTATGCATTGGTGCAAAGTGTGAAAAATTGGAAACACTACTTGTTGGGTAAGGAGACAATCATTCACACTGATCATCAACCATTGCGATACTTGCAATCTTAATCCAAGTTGCAACAATCAAGGCACTTCTGATGGATGGGTTTTCTTCAACAATTCCACTTGGTGATAAGGTATAAGAAAGGTATCTACAATAAAGTTACTAATATGCTTTCTAGGCCTATTATTAGTGCAATTACTTTACTCAAGCATACTTATGTTTTGCATGAAAGTTATATTGAGCAGTATGCATTAGACAATGAATTTCAGGATGTTTATGCAAACTTGAGTCAAGGGAACCAAGTAGAGGAATTGGATTCCACAGGGAGAAAGAGTCAACATCATAAGAGAGGTAGATACTTCTCTTTTGCTGGTCATTTTGGTGTAAGTAAGATGGTGACACATTTACAGAGGTATTGTTATTGGCCTTGTATGCTTGAAAGTGTGTCACATTTTATTAGAGGATGTTCATTATGTGTAGTTAGTAAGCCTAGCAATAGGAAGTTAGGGTTGTACACACCACTTTCGGTACCTTCACAACCATGGGAGAGTGTTTCTATGGATTTGATAAGATGTCTTCCATTGTCAAAAAGAGGTCATGAATATTTGTATGTAGTTGTGGATAGGTTCAAAAAACTGTGTATTTTGATGCCATGTAAAAAGCAAATTGCAACTGAACAAACTATTCAGTTATTCTTTCAGAATGTATGGGTGCATTTTGGATTTTCCACATCCATTGTTAGTGGTTGAGATTCTCGCTTTGTTGGGAACTTTTTGTCAAGTTCATTGGGATTCATGGACACCAAATTGAAAAGGAGTACAACATTTCATCCACAAAAAGATGGTCAAATAGAGGTGGCGAAAAAGACAATGATACATCTTCTTTGTGGGTATTGCAACAAGCATCCTAAGTTGTGGGATGAAAATTTTCTCTACATTCAACATGCTTACAACTGGGCCAAGAACTCTTCAACTCAAACATCACCATTTGAAGCATGTTTGGGATACTTTCCTAAGTCTCATTTGGATTTCATTTTTGGAAAGGATGTTGCTATTGATGGCCTTAGTGACATAGAAAAAGCAAGAAGGTTCATTGAACAAATCCAATTGGTACACCAAAGAGTTCAAGAACAACTGGAAAAGAGCCAAGGCAAGTACAAGTCAAGGCACAGCAAGCATCAGGTAGATCACAAGTTCCAAGTCGGTGATGAATTTTGGCTTCACATTAGCAAAGAGAGGCTCCAAGGAGAAGGTAAAAAGCTAAAACCAATTCGATGTGGTCCATTTAGAATTCTGGAAAAGATTGGTAAAAATGCCTTTAGATTGGATTTGCCTTCATATATGTAAATTTATGTTGCTGTTAATGTGGAAAATTTAAGGTTGTATGAGCCTCCTTTGATTGAAGATCAAGGAGAAAATGTCCAGATCCTTCCATTGAGGATTTCTCTCCTAAATAGTTTGATGAACTACAACAAGACACCGTTCTTGAGAGAAGAACAAGGTCTTCAAAATGAGGGAGTGTGGACTACCTTCGAGTCGGGCTCAAAGGAAACAATCCTTCCAAGGCCAAATGGATCGAGATTGGAAAGGTGAGGGAACTGTACCCTCACCTGTTGAACAATTGAAAGTGATCTTTTTGGGTCCAAAAGATTCCAGTGTGGAGGAGTGATCAGGTGCTAAAAAATCTGCTTAAAATTCAAATTTTTTGGATCAGTATGGAACCTGAATGACCACGTAGTGCTTGTCATCTTGATTCCGGTGTAATTCATTTCACGTGAAACAGACTTCATATGCTCCCAGAAACATGTTTTGTTCATTTTCCAAAAGAGGCTAATTTGGAAAAACTATTGACAACCTAGTCAGCAGTCTATACTGTTGAGGTGGTAGGATGACTGGGCCTACTGACTAGGCAAGGTTGACTATACAGATGACTGGGCTCCTTCGTCGAATCACATGGTGAAAATTGGCATCCGTTTATTGGTGAAAAATGGCACGTTTTGAATGGGTTTTAGGTGACCAATCACAGGCTACCACGTGGCACAGTCAGGGGCCGCCATGTGGTAGAATGAGAGCCACAAAAAATTAGGTAAGGTCCAAGCAACAACAGGCGGGGGTCAAACCCGTGAACTCCAATTTTCAAATTCCAACCCGTTACCAACACACTGCACGTTAGTTCTTAATAACTAATGTTGTCAACTTATATTTAAAGTTGAAGTTTGGTGCCATTTGGAAAAGGGGCCAGCCCCTGGGTGCATGCAACAAATAGCACTGCCGGTGGAGCGAAGTGGGGGCCCGACCGGCGGGGGCAGGCCGTTGGCCTTAGCCTTGGGCACATGGCCCCCCCACATGACCCAAATTTTTTGACTTAATATGTCAGTGGAAAAGGTATCCGTTCCATGATTTGCGACGATTTTTTGCCAATTTGTTGCTCCATTAGCAGAAATTGGGGCGAAAATGTAGGACATGTGCTGGATTTTGGGGAAATTATAGGGCGGATAGTGCAAGAGATAGGGGAAGCCATAAGTTCTTGAGTTTTTAACCAATTCAGGAGTAGGAAGAGGCTAGATAGGCATTTTGGGCATTCTGGAGCCATTGGAGCAGGTTTAGAGACATTTGAGCATTGTAAACTGATGTGTTCACACTTTTGAGCATAATAGAGAGGGCCAAGTCATTGGAAGTTGTACCAAGAAGACGTAGCCCATGCGGGGTGAACTCTTTCATCATGTGCTATTGTAATACTCTTTTGGTGATGTTCTTGTCTATTGTATGCTATTGTTCAATCATTTGTTTATTTTAATTTGTACATGAAATTTACATAAAAACACTCAAAAAATAATGATAAAACTTGTAATTAACCTCATGAATCCTTAAGAACTTTTACAATATTCTGAAGAGGAATTTAGCACAGAAAAACTAATTTTCCCATTTAGATCAATCAAGGATACCATAAGCTATGTGTAGATGGTTGAATCTACTTCCTTTCTTGAAGAAACACTATCCTTCCTCTAATTTGTAGCTAGAGGTGTGTCCATATGCTTGTATTTATCCATGTGAAATATTTGACATATTTTATAGGAACACTTCCTCTGACTCACAAATAACTCACCATCAGCTTGCCATACTTCTAGTTCAAGGAAGTAATGAATCAAGCCCACATCCTTCATCTCAAATTCTCTTGCAAGATCCTCTTTGCATGAGTGGATAAACTTCTCATCCCCTATATGTATCAAGTCATCAAGATACAAAACCAAGATAAGAAACTTTCCATCTACCACAATGTGATAGAGATTTGAATCTGCTTCACTTTTGGTGAAGCCCAATCCACTGAGATATGTGTCAATCCAAGTGTACCATGCTCGGGGCACCTGTTTGAGAACATACATGACTCTCTTGAGTCTACACATGTGTTTCCCTGTCATATGTCTCAAATCCCTTTGGATACTCTATGTAAATTTCTTCCTCAACAACACCATTAAGAAAGGCAGTCTTCATATCCATCTGGTGGATGTTCCACCCCATCTATGAAACTAATACCAGAATGGTTCTAATGTAGGAATATATTTCCACTGGGGAAAATGTTTCCTCATAGTCCACTCCCTCTAACTGAGAGAAGCCTTTGGCCACAAATCCGACCTTGTACTTCTCGATGCTCCCATTAACTGCATGATTCAATTTATAGATCCATCTGGAACCAACCAATAACTTGGTCTCTGGTCTCAGAAACACCTCTCGTACACTGTTCGTCATGATGGAATCATACTCCTCCACCATGGCATCAACCCACACTAGTTGAGAAATTGCTTCATCAAATGAAGAAGGCTCTATCTCATGAGTTTTGTCATGAGAGTCATATACCTAGTGTACTTGTTTGGTGACATCCTCTGCCTGTGCTGAGATGAGGGAGATCCCACATGCTCTTGTGCATCCTGTACGAATATTTCAACTTCTCTGGTTCTCTTCCTCCCCTCTTCGGAATATTTTGGTTGAGTCTGTGCCTCCACTCGGCCTCTTGTCTGCTCCTCTGTATGTGGCTACTCCACAACATCCCAAACCTCCCCCTAAGGCTCCTCCTTTGGAGCTAGAAGCTCCTCCTCCGGTGGGATTCTCATCTCTCTCTCTAGAGAGCATCTCATAGCCTTCTCCTCATCAAATTTGACATCTCTCCTCAGTTCTATCACCCTGAGTGAGGGAAAATGTACCTTGTAATTATGTGGTGTCTCTATGTATCCTACAAAGACTCCCATATCAGCTATAGGCTCAAGTTTCTTCTTGCTATCCTTTGAGACATGAAATATAAAGTAGCTCAAAAAATTATGAAATGATATAGATTTGGCTTCCTCCCAAAGAATGTTTATTCAAGTGTGATCATGCTAATTTTTCTATGAGGGCTTATGTTCTGTAAATAAACAACACTTTTGCATGATTCTACCCATACCCATATATGTAATGACAACCCTGATCATGCAACTTGGCTCTTGCTTCTCCCACTATGCTTCTTTTCCTCCTTTCATCTACCTCATTTTTCTATGGATTATGGGGTGTTATCAGTTCTCTTCTAATACCATCTTTGTCACAAAAATCATTGAAGGTGTTAGATACATATTCTACTCCATTATCAATTCCAATGGCTTTGATTTTCTGACCAGTATCCTTTTCCATCAATGCTTTAAATTCAACAAATTTTGTGAAAAATTCATCCTTCTTATGCATGAAGAAGATCAAGCATTTTCTAGAAAATTCATCAACAAAAATCACATAATAACTGTGTTTTAATGTAGAGGTTTTAGAAAATGGTCCACATACATAAGACTGGACTCACTCCAATATTTTTACCACTCTACTATCTTAGCCATGGAAGGTGGATTTGACATATTTTCCCAATATGCATCACTTGCAGACATCATGCAGGTCAAGGGTACATTTTGGGAGACCCGTGGTAATCTGTTGCATGATTTTTAAAGCCCCATGGTGTAAATGTCCCATGCACTTGTTCTAGATTTCTCCAACGCTCTGACTCGGCACTTCTCTTGCCTTTCTACTCAGTGTAGAGCAAGATTCCACCTCAAGTTTGTAGAGATTTTTCACTCGAACTCCAATCTGTTTCACCTACCCGATAGCTACATGTCTCAAAAAATATTTTCCCTTACTAAAAACAACATCATAGCCATAATCCTCCAATACAGCCACATAGATCAGATTCTTCTTTAGCACAGGTACATACATGACATATTTTAGATGAAGATGGGAGCTTGAATTCCTCTTAAAGGTTACAGTACCAATTCCTTTGATTGTACCACTCATCATCCCCAAGTTCTATGTACATATGGAGATCCTTCTTCTCTAGGCTATTGAAGAATTATTTTCATCCTATCATATGAAACAAGGCACCTAAAACTAGATACCACACACTCCCCATTATAGTGCTCGCCATGCATGAAATCATGGTGAAGTCTAATTTTAATTGTAAGGCAAGTGCTTCACCTCCTGCTCCTCCTGAAGGATTCTTGTTAGACTTCTTATGCAGACACTTTGTTGCATAGTGATCAGATTCATGGCAGTGAAAATATTTCATCTTGATTAGATCCTTCTTCTTGCCTTTGTTTTGGCTAGACTCTGGCTTTCTTTGGGCCTTCTTTCCCTTACCCTTCTTTCCCTTTCCAACCAAGGAAAAATTATCTTCCTCCTCATATTTGGATGTTAATCCATCTCTAATGTTCATATGAATTTCTTCCTGCACCAAACCAGACAATAGTCTCTCCCAATTTGGTAATCTGTCCCTTCCATTTACAGAGTCCTAATAATTGTGCCATCATTTTGGAAGGCCTAGGAGAGCTAGGCTCACTAGTTACGAAGAGGTAATATTTTCTCCAACTCCTCCAAGTTAATCTCGACACTGGGTGAATCTAGAGAGGTAATGTGGAATGATTTCACCTTTTTGCATGCAAATGTTTCTGATCTTGTCCCTCAATGTCAATTTCCTGGTATCACTACCATTTTCGAATAGTTCAGTGAGGGTCTTCCACATAGAAAAGGGAGTCTCCTTTCCATGTAAATTAGAGACTATGTGGTCTCTCAAAGCCTCTAGGATGATCCTCTTAGATTTTTCAGTACCCTTCTTCCACTGGGCTAACTGTTGTGCATTTGATACTGTTGGCTTTGGAATGTCAGTTTTGGTGTACTCCAATCTCAATCCATTGAAAGAAATTTTCCCACATGGAAGAGAAATGACTTCATTGAATTTGCAAATCAAAATATCTGAAGAAGAGGCTCTTTAGACTAGTTTCTAGTGTGATTATTTCTGTGATATCATTTAGAAATTAATAGAAGTTTTCTACTAGTGACGAAATCAAACTAAAAGCAAGAGATTACAAATTTCCTCTATTATTCTGCGAAATGGAAATCACTATTTAGAAACACATGCAATAACATGCAACCTTTAATACACCACAAGAACACAATTATTTACAGGGGAACCCAACTGGGAAAAACCCCTCCACTACTTTTCATTCATCATATGAGAATGATAAACTATTACAATGACTTGCTTCAATCTTGAAACGCAGCCTACACTATAAACTTGTTCTCTTGCTAGTTGTCTTGCTTTGGCCAACACTTAGCCAATTTAAGGCCCCAACTTGCTCCTATTTCCTTGAGAAATACTAGAGGAAATTAGCTCCTAAAATATAGGAATTTTCTCCTATTTGCTTGCATAATTCCCAAGGAATGATTCACCTGCTTAACTGTCAAGATTGTACACTCAACTAGTATACAATTGATAATTACAATGTGCCTTTTCCTCCACTCTAGCTAAGATATTTTTAGCTAATTGACTAGTTTAACAAAGATATCACTAAGTTAACAATAGTTCTACTACTCAATTGACCTTCAATTGACTCAACTAGTTACTTGAGCTCAATTATCTGATTCAAATTGAAAATAACTAAACTAGATTGCTAAATTTTAGCAATCACTACATTCACAACTCTACTTCTAGCCTTTAACTCTAATTTATGAAGTAAAATAGTCTAAAAATCCATGTCACAAAAGTTAACTGCAATCCAAATCATCCTCCTGATGTGGAAAATCGAATTACTAAATTTGACTAAGGCACAAGTCAAATTTATCCTTTCTTGCTACAATTTCTAACAATATAGTCATCAATAAAAAGGATGAAGTACCTATCTCCTCTTAAGGTTTGTGTTCTTGTAGGACCACATATGTATGTATAAACTAGAGCCACTAGTCTATACGATGATTGTTCTTTTGTCTTGAAGTGGACCCTTGATTGCTTCCCAAATTGACATGATTTGCATATAGAATCATTAAACTTTGATAACTTTAGCATGCCTCTCAATACTTGTATATTATTTATTTTTACCAAGATGCCAAAATTTATATGTCCCATCCGTCTATGCCATAAGATTTCATCCATTTTTCCATGAAATACATATACATTGTGGGAGTTCTAATTTCTTTGGCTATCACTTTACCAGACTCGACTTTTCTTATTTCACATCCCTTAGAGAAAAATGTGAAATATTAACCTTAGTAACAAATTTGAATTATACTTATAAGATTGTTCTTTAGACCATCAACATATAAATATTTTAAGCCTTAGTAATTTCATTGAGGTTGACAATCCCTTTTCCTTTTATCTTGGTTGGTGCATTGTTATTGAATGTGACACTTCCTCTTCTATATTTCTTTAAAGAGAGAATTTTTTTATTGTCCCTTGTCATGTGCTTTAAGAACCCACTATCAATATACCATTTCCCTTCTTTATTGTGGGAATATAATGGGAATCCACATTCTCAAAATTTTTTGGTTTCCTTTCCACCTATTTGTGCTTTCTTGTTTTTGGAATTTCTTAGGAAGTTTCTTCCTAGGAGAATTGATGAATATTCTTGTACATTGAATTTATTGTGCCCAAAATTATTACAGTTATAACATCCAATTTCATCTAGGAGGGGAGAAAAAACATTGTTCTTTCCAGTGTTGGAATTTCTAGATATATAATTTGAAAATTCACTAGATCTAACATTTTAATTTTTGATAGATTAATGGACTCTACAATTTATAACCTTATGACAAAAAATATGACATGAATAACAATATCCATAAAAGATATTTGGGTACCTAAGGTGCATGATCATTGTGGATAAATGGTTTTGCTAAAGTTTTTTTTTGCCTACCTTGTTAATTCTTTGATTTTCCATCAGGATCATTTGTGAAGGTAATGGGATCATTTCTTTTCCGATTATTATTTTTGTCATTGCCTTCTTTTACCTTACTGATACTCCTTTGAGTGCATTTCCATAACTTATGGATTCTTCTTTTTTTGGGAATTTTGTGCTTGACTGACCTTGCGAGATCTCATGGGACTCTCTGTAACCCATACCTACTTTGATTGTTGGAGATCTTTGAATGTTGAGGATGTTATCTAGTGTTTCAGATCCTTTACCAAATTTGAGGTTCAGATCCACTTTAGCATTTTTTTTCTCTATATCTTTTCTTAGAGAAACTCTTCTTCCAATTTTTCATAGTTATTCTTCCATTATGTCAACTAATTTGTAAGTATCTACTATTTTCTCTTTCCCTCTTCAAGTTGGGTTTTCAAAATGATGATTGCTTCTTCATTTGAATTTAGATCTCTCTTTTCGTGATTCTTGGATACCTCCTTTTTCAAAGATGTATTCTCATTATGTAATCTCTCAAGACTCTTTTTCTTGTCCTTTCACTGCTTTAGGAGAATTTCTTTAGTTTTGTTTGCTTCTTCTAGTTGAGTCTGTTGAAGATTAATGGATTTTTCATTAGAGAAATGATTTCATTTTTCTGCATTCACTGATTGTTCCTTCAACTATCTATTCTTCCTTCAAGTCTTCCATAGTGCATATAGAGCACTAATCAATTCTTCTTCAATGTTAAATTCCCCTTCAACTTCTTCCTCAATATTTCAATTATTTTTATAATTGCACTTAGTTTTTAGGGCCATGAGCATACATTTATCCTGCTATTCATTATTTCTTT
Source organism: Pinus taeda (assembly GCA_000404065.3). Lineage (NCBI taxonomy): Eukaryota > Viridiplantae > Streptophyta > Pinopsida > Pinales > Pinaceae > Pinus > Pinus taeda. Next base: position 178,808 of record APFE030554716.1, on the reverse strand, counting down.
GTTTATTTCTCTCTTTTGATGAGTAACTGCCTTCGTTGGAGTAGAAGCTCTTATTTATATGATATTTCCCTTCTTATATTTATGAGACCCACCTCTAATTCTTTGATCTATTTCATTTTCTTGATTTTCTAGCTTTAGTGTAGGGACATTGAGAAGGAAAGTGACAAATTCTACTATAATCAAAAGATTTAAGAGGAAACTTACCTTTATATTTTCCATATCTCATTTTTAGTCTTTTCATAAATTGAGCTACCTCCGTATCTAATTCATGACTAGAGAAATATTGATGTTCTTTAGTTTTCTTTGAGATTTTGAAGGCTACATCCTTTGGTTTCGAACTTCTTTTCCAATCCTCATTTCATATGTTATAAGAATTTCGTGTAGTTCTTCCATGGTTATTGAACTCAGGTCCTTCAACTCCTCAATAGAAAGAATATTGGCATTGAATCTCATGGGGAGAGATCTCAATACTTTCTGAACAATGACATCGTCATCAAGATTTTCATTAAGACCTCTAATGGTGTTAACTACTTCATTAAATTTGAGAAATAGTTATATAATACTTTCATCTTCATTCATATTTAGGATTTCAAACCTCATTCTATGTGTTTGAAAATTGGATTTCTTTACCTTAGCATCTCCTTCATAGCTACTCTAGAGCTTAACCCAAATTTCCTAGGCATATTTACAATGCATTACCTTGACAAGTTAAGATTGATTAAAACCAAATAGGATTTCATTTCTTCCCTTTGCATTGTTTGAGTAGGCCCTTCTTTCATCTGGATCTATTGGAGGAGTTGTTGGAATTGTGTATCCAACTTCCACAGATGTGCATAAGCCAATACTAAGAGACATAAAATAATATTCCATCCTTATCTTCCATAATGTATAATCCCGCCCCTCAAATATAGGTTCTTTGTTTGAGAAGAACCCATCCTGATTGGCCATTGATTCCCTACAATTCTACCTTCCAATTGTTAGATTGTTCTTGAAGGAACTTGGTATGATACCAATTGTTAGGAATCGGGATAATACTAAGAGCGGAAGGTGAATCAATATTATATATTTTTTCACAATTATTTAGCCAATCAGACACAATCAACAATGCAACAACACTAATCACATAAGATATTGAACGCATGATATTTACTTGGAAACCCATAGAAGAGAAAACCATAAAAATAGTTTTAATTGTAATGTAAATGCAAGCACCAAATTCAATTTACATCATATTTTGTAGGCACCAACCTATAGGAGGAACCAACCCCTATTTCTTTGCAAGCACCAACTTTTTGGAGGCACCAACTCCCACTATTTGTAGGCACCAACTTGTTGGAGGTGCTAACCCCCTGATCTTTATAGGCACCAACTTGGAGGAGACTCCAATCCCATAATCCACAAGTTCCTACTTCATCCACCTATCAGATCCCTTCTTAATTATTTTTGAAACTCATATCTAAGGCACATTTATCATAAAATCATATTAACAAGAAATTAAATTCTCATATCTTCTTCCTTTCTCTGATCTTTTCTCCTTTTAATTTCTCAGCTATGTAGATCTACTTACTTTGTTTTTCATAGCAACTTATGTTTTATGAAAATTTTCCCTCCATTAGGGGAGTTTTGAGGTCTAAAATGGGCCTCCTAAGGAAATTATAAAATAATAGTGGAAATAATAAAATACGATTTGATTAAATTGTCAAATTTTAGAGGGAAAAAGAAAAAACTATTTTTTGAACTCGTATTTTCAACTTATCTCCCTATGGGTTTACTCAAATTTCAAGCAGAATGCAGAATTTGATTCTTTATCCAAGGAGTACCCATGTTGCATATTTTTGATGGACCCTACTACATGAAAAATGAGAAATACATGAAAAATGTGATTGCAATCATGTTTTTTCATGGATTTCTCATTTTTCTTGTAGCAGGGTCCATCAAAAGTATGCAACACAGGTACTCTTTGGATGAGGAATTAAATTTTGCATCCAATGAGTACTCCCACTTGGAATTTGAGTAAAACCTTACGGAGATAAGTTAAAAATATGAGCTGAAAAAGTACTTTTATTATTTTTTAATATTTTTACCTTTTTACTCCAAAAATGGTGAATCATCACCCATGGTTGACATCATCACCTTGAATCCTATTGGTTCTTATAAAGTTGATTTTGGTTGTACATTTTTCTTAGGAGACCCATTTTAGACCTCAAAATTCCCCTAATAAGTTAGCCTTTGCTCAAAACTCCTATGAATTCTTTATCTCATATATTTATTTGTAAACTACCCTGGATATTCCATTGGATAATTCACCATAATAGATCTGGTAAATTATACTAAAAACTATGAAATCTACACTATTAGTGTTTATTTCTCTTTAGATTTTTGGATATGTAAATTACTATTTATTGCATATGCATGCAAATTATAATTATGCATAAAAAAATAACATCGAAATAAAAACTGACAAAGTAGGATTTGACACATGATATAACCAGGGAAACCCTTTTAGGAGAAAGCTCAATTGGAAAGTGAGGATGTTCTACTCTCTTTCTCTGAATAGAAAATTAATGCAAGTATAAAGAAGTAAGGCATGTGGCCCATGGGATACTACATTTTACAAATCCTCTTTGTGTTCTCTCCCCCTATCCCTCTCGACTACTATGCTCGCTTATGGAACTAATGCACTTGAAAAGGATGGAACCCATTTTCCTCCAAGTAGCTCAGTTATAACACAAACTGATAACCTATCAGTGGTTAGGTTTGACTACCTCAACTCTTAACTGAAGTTACAATATAGAATATTCTAGATTGTTCTTCATCATGATCACATGGCTATCCCATTTTCATTGAGTAATGTTGGCTAATGTGGCATCCCCTCAAATTATGGTGGTGAAAATAGGAAGGTAAACTGTCGAGTGGCATAACTTTTGCATACAGACTCCAATTGAGGTGATTCTTGTGCCATTGGAAAGGTTTCTATGTGTAGAATATGAAAAGATGGTTTAATGATAAAGAATTTTTTTTTTACCCTCCAAAAACATTGTTTTATGGATAAAAATTCTCCTAGAAGGTTTTTAGACCCCAATTTTCCAAACTAGGTTTCACTAGTAAAAATGGTCATGTGAGCTCATTCCTCCACTCTTTCCTCTTTGAAAGAATCAAGATGGATGAAAAAAGTACCATGATCTAATCTAGAACACGCCTCCAAATTTTGGGAGGTGTTTTGTCTCCAAAAGACTCTAGTAAATGAGGTCAGGAAATCTTTCCTCAACCTTTTCTTAGGTGTACCATTTAGCCTTGCTTGTAAGTTTCCCTTTCAACCCAATCTGCCATAGGTCATGTTGCCCATTTCTGGTTGTTCTGGACCTCTTATGCATAAATTTATCTTTTGCCAAATCTACTTGAACTTCTGGCGAGAAATCCCCCACAGAAGGTAGGACTTATTCCTCTTCCTGATCGAAATGGAAAGCTCATAGAGTTTCATATTCTTTACATTCACATCTAAGTAAATGAAAAAAATGGGTTAGACTGAGTCTATAGGAAAGATTTCCCACCTTTTCTAGTATATCGAATGGATCATATTGCAGAGCCTTAATTTTCTTACTAGGACCTTGTAGCCTCTCCTTGTTCAAATGTAACCATACTTTGTCTCCTACCTTGAATGAATTCTCTGTTCTATGTTGATAATTCCTAGCCTTATTTTCTTATAACTTCTGCAGTGTCTCCTATAACTATATATGGATTTTCCTAATCTTCTCAACAATTTTTCCAGACCTTAAGGAATCCCCTATAAGATCCTCCCTTACTCCAGCCATATGCAATATCCAAAGGTGAAGGTGGAAAATATCAAAAACAAGTTTCGAATGGGGACTTACTATTAGAAATGTGGATTCATCTATTCTAAGAGTGTTTTATATATATTATATTTTCATCCAAGGTATTATGATGTTTTTTATTGTAACCCATCAAAAGCTATAACAAAGTCTTGTTGACTCCTTATATTTTCCCATCTTTCTAAGGATGGAATGTTGTAGAACTCATTAACTTCATGTCCATATTCTCCCATAATGTAGTACATAATGAAATGAAAAATATTACGTATTTGTTTGAAACAATGCTCCTTTGTGTCCCAAATTACACCCAAACCTATCCAAATAACATGTTCATTGCTTCTTTCCAATTGATGGTGTTTTTATAGGGCATTAGAACACACATCTTATTGAACTTGTCAACTACCATGAATAGGTAGTCATGTCCCTTCTGGGTTGTTGGTAAACCTCCCACAAAGTCCATGGAAATGCTTTCCTAGGGATGGGTGGGTATAGATAAGGGATGGTATAGACCCTGTTTCTTATTACTGGGCTTGTTGGAACAATAAATCATGCATCCTCTTATGAAACTATCTACCTATTCTTATATCTTGGGTCAATACACATAACTCTGCAATTTGGTCACTATGTTCCCTAAACCAATGTTCCTTGCAACCTTAGAGGTGTGAACCTCTCTAATTAGTTGCAATTTCTCACCTTTAGGAACACATAGATTATCCAACATATAGAGTAACATGTCTTAGAGATGGTAGTCAATGATGTTATCACCATTGTGCACATGAATTTGAATTTGAAACTACCGAAACACTTCCTTGAAGTCCTCATCCTATGAATATGCCCCTCTTTATGCATCATGGGTGAATGGATCCATATTCATAAAATTTCTCAAAGATATGATCTTTGATGTGGGTGGACTTGAAAGGATGTCAACCAATGCCTTTTTGTTTCCATTATTATATTTGATCATTAAATGAAGTTGGTGTAGAAACCCCATCCACTTCTATTGCTTAGTTTGTTGTAGCTTAATCTGGGCCTACAGGTACTATAGTGGTTGGTACTCTATGTGGTTTACTGTTTCCTTTCCCATCAAATAGTGCTTCCACTTCTTCACAGTTTGCACCAAGGAATAGATCTCCTTGTCAAGGGTAGTTAAGAACTATCCCATGAAATAATTTATAATGGTATCATACAAACCTTCCTCCTTGCATCAAGACCACTTCCATAATATAACTACTTGCATCTGTTTCCAATTCAAAGGGTTAATATGAGTTTTGTAATGAAAAGAATAGTGCTTGAGTGATCTTTTTTTATCTTCTCAAAGGCCCTTTGCTGACCCTTTCCTCACTGGAAACTCTTGCCACTTGTTGTTATGGCATGGAGTGGTGCTGCTACCACTTAAAATGAGGTTATGAATTTCCTTAAGTAATGTGTTTCCCCAATGAAACTCCTAACCTCGAGAAACATTAGTAGGTACCAACCATTTCATGGTGGTCTCCATCTTGGTAGGATCTATATTAATCTCTCCTCCACCTATCTAATACCCCATATACACTAAAGACTATCGTGAAAACTCACAATTCTTGAGATTTGTTAATGTCTCCAGCACCTGCATCCAATGTGAGATATGCTCCTCCTAGGTAGGACTATATACTAGTATATAATCAAAATAGACAATAACAAATGGATCTTTAAAAGGGAAAAATATATCATTCATTAACCCCATAAATGTAGTCGTGCATTACATAGACAAAATGGCATGAATAACTAGTCATACAAACCTTTCTTGGTTTTGAAAGTGTTTTTCTAGGTATCTTCTTCTTTGACTTAATCTTGGTGATATCTAGACTTTAAGTCCATCTTGGTGAAGTATTTTACCTGTTTCAACTAATCTAACAGATCATCTATCCTAGTTAACAGGTACTTGTTCTTGATTGCAATTTTTGTTAATGCCCTATAATATATACATATTCACCAAGTCCCATCCTTCTTTGGAACAACGATGATGGGTGGCCCACATGGTGATGTAATTAGTCGAATGACACCTTGTTCTAGTAGTTTTTGTAATTATTTCTTCACCTCACTTGATTCTATAATAAACAGCCTATACTTCCCAATGTTTGGCAATGGGGGGACTGACAATAGTTGTATCTCATGCTCCACTTCCCTCTTAGGTGGTAACCCTTTAGGCTCCAAAAATATATCTCTGTATGCCTGTAGCAACTCTTAAAGTTACTGGTTCTCTTTATTAGTACAACCCTACAAAGATGCCTTTTCTCTTGTTGACTCTTCTACATACTCATTCTCTCTTAAAATAGTAACACATATTTCTTGCTAGAACTAATCATTTTCTTGGCTTGGTTTGCACTTACCAGTGAAATTTTCAACTTGCCTTTTTGGGTGTTGATGGTGAACGATTTTCCATCCTTGATGAGATGATACTTGTTGTATCTACACATGAAGATTGCATCTCACATTTACATGTATGGACTTCCAAACAAAACTCCACATACATAAAGGGGAACCACATTTAATAGTTATACGTCATCAATAAAATAAGCATTGATGGAAAATTTATTTTTTCACTATTTTGTTACCTTCAACTCTACATCCTTATTTACCCATCCCAATGGATATGGGCTTGGATGATCACAAAATTCCAATCCAAATTTGTTGACCAACTCAAATAAAATGAGATTTTCTTGCAATCTTGAGTCAAATAAAGACTCAAATTTTGTCTCTTGACTTGTATCTTTATGTGGAAGAGTTCGGTCATTTATTTCTCTTCCTGTGATGATGACTACTCATATTCACCACATTTTGCACTAATTCACATAAAATCTTCTCATCAGCATCCAAGATACTTTCAATATGGGTGCTTAAATCAGTGGCCATGAGATTATTCTTGTTATTATCTTTATTTTTGTTCTTTGAGTGAAGCTCCGAATGCAACTTCAAACACTTATCCTTTCTATAATAGTCGATATTATAGTGTTATAGTGGTTGTTGGGGTCTTTTCTATGGTGTTTTGTCGCTGCCATATTTTTATCTCCCCCCTTTCCGCTTCTTCTACCCTTCTCTAGAAGCATTATAGTGCTTCTTCTATTGTGATCCAATTGATTTCCTTTTCTTTTGGGTTATTTTCTCCAAGTATTGTGCCTATACACAAGCCTCATCCACTGATTTGGGCTTCAAAAAGATCACTTTATTTTGCATATGGCTATGTAGACCTCCTAGATACTTTAAGAGTACTTTTGGGTTCTTTGGGGAGACACCCAACATTATGGCCATATTTTTGAATCTTGTAGTGTATTCCTATATAGTCTACCCCTGCTTCTCTTTGATGTAATGCCACCAGATCCACTATTCCTCTACATAATTGATAGGGTAAAATTGTGACTATATGAGGTTTTTAAATTCCTCCCACTTAGTCACTAAAGGATCTCCCCCCAACCTCAAGGTATCCATGTGACTTTCCCACCAGGTCAAGGCATGGCCCTTTAATTCAATAGCACAAATGAAATCTTTTGTTCCTCCTCTATATAATAAATATTAAAAGTAACTTCTAATTGCTGCAACTAATGATTTAGTTTTGGAGCATTGATGTCACCTTGGTACGACTTAATATTGACCTTTGATACCATTTTAATAGGGACTATGAATGGTATATGAAAGTCTATAATGCCTCCTCCCACATTTACCCACTTTGGCAACCTCTTTAGGGTAAACATGAGCTGAGTGTCACTATGATATGACATGACCTACAAATTCTAGTTATGGAATGGGGCTTGCAAACTTGAAGTAAACTGACATCCCTCAGAGACTACATATCACTCAAGATCCTACCAACCACCCTAGGTGATCAATCCCTAAGTTGAAACTCTTTTTCACTAGGTTTACTCCCCAACTGCACCCATAACACTTCATGCATTCAATTGGGAGGCTATAACAACACCCACAAGCCTGTCTCCATGTGGTTATGACCTAAAATACCCTACTCTGTGCATGCGTTCATGATATCTATGCCACTTTTTGTAGGCTACTCTTCATACCACTGCCCAAAACTTCATGTAACTTTCAAGAATCATGACAATGATGATAACAATGCTAAACAATCAAGCCTTGAGCAAGAACTTGAACTAGAGATGACTAATAATAGATAGAAATTTTGTCAAACATATAGTAATTATGAAAGTTATGGTTCATGAATGCATATCCAATCATAAACTTTTGAACTTGATCTGAAAATCACCAAGAAGGTTAATTCCCTCTCAAGCTAGCTACAACAATAGTTGTTAGCCCATGCATTCATCAAAGAACTAGTAACTTATCAAATCATCAACAAGACCCACAGCTAGAGCACATCATAAAACCATGCATATAACTAACATATAACCATAATAGAAACTATGATGAATCAACCATAAGAACAACATAATAACTAGTACAAGTGCTCATAGATCACAACTGGAAAATAGCTCAGATTAACATATAAAAATTCCAACCAAGTCAGAGACTTACGCGTACGACCCGACCATATATTGGGTTGAACCAAATCTCTCTTTCAACCAGTCGCCCCTGCATCATATTCTAATCATGAATGTGGGACCAAAAGGGTTAAACCAAAATAGAACCAACCAAGACTTCCAGAGGCCAAACCACCTCAACCCTCAAGCATAGTGATCTCACCTATAAATTCAAAAATCACTAACATCAACTAGATCTGTCTCTACCCAAGCTGTCCAGAGCTCCAGGAACTAGTAACTCAACCTGCAACCTCCTAGGAACCATAGCTATTTCATGGCTCTAGAGAATTTATTCTAACTCATAGGCTATAGGGACTAGTAACTCAACCCAAAATTTGCAAGAAACACAAGTTGTTTCAGGGCTCCAGGGAATTTGTTCCAACCATAGCTATAGGAAACTTCAGAACCAATTAGAAAAAAAAAATGGGGAAAAAACTATGTCATGGCTATCTAGGAAATCGGAAGGCAAGGCTGAAACCACTGTTAATCTAGGAAAATATCCATTCCAATGAAAACACGTAACCAAGGAACCACATGCATATAACATGCATACAAAAACTAGTAAGGAGATAACACATGAAACCTGTTAGCTACAAAATAAGCATGTTGTAGTTGCTGATCCAATTGTCTCCTTGCACTCCCTTGATTTACCTTGCTTTCCCTTTAATTTATTTCTTGTCTTCTTCAAAATTCAAGTGATTTCTAGAGTGCTCCAAAAATACTCTAAGTGCGCAAGAGTATGAGAGAACGAGAGTGTGGAAGGAGAACCAAAACTGAACTGATAAGGCCCTATAATACTAGTGATTCCCCCATTACTATTGTCATTATAGCACTTATTGTTATCGTTGTGCCCCTATTGTCCCCATATTTTTATTATTGTGCTCCATAGAAGCCTACTATTGTTATTGTTGCGCCCTTGTATTATTATTGTTATGTCAACTTTGATTATATTGGGACCCCTTAGACTCCTATATATAGAAATGAGCTTTTTTCATTTGTATCATCCAAGAATTGTTCATTTGTGTAATGTAAAGGAGGTTTCCCCCTCAAAGAGGCTAATTTTGAAGTCGTTGAGCTATCTTTTCTTCTATTTCGCGAGTTGGTTACGTAACATTTGGTATCAGAGCTTTGGATTCTAGGGTTTCGCTGCTCCAAATAGGCCATCATGGAATTTTTGCTATAAATGTTTTTCTACAATGTTTCAGAAGTTAAAATTACAACCCATTTGAGCCAAAATCTCGATGAACCTTGGGTTTGAATATTAGATATTTTCTCTCTATATTTCCAGAGATAGGATCCAAGGAAGTTAGAGTTTTGGTAAGCTCCCGAATTATATCTCAAACAGGTGATCGGGGAAAAATAGTCATAAATTTCTCTCTGAAAATTAGATTTAAATTTCCTAAAACATTACATAAAAAGGATGGCCTATAGTTTTCTATGTATTGGTTTCAATTCCTAAGGTCGAAACAATGACACATGGAACGTGTACAAGTTCGCTCCGAGTCTATAATCAGGTCATTGTGGGATATTTGGCATAACTCTTCCTTGGAGAATCCAATATTGATTAGACTTGTGAGGTTGGAAAGAGGACAGAAAGGGTTACCGCAAGATGTAATTTCAGATCTTGGATATATGAAATAACAAAGATACACCAGATTCAATATCGAGCTCCTACAAATTGAAAAAAAGGTGTGTAGTTTTTTTAAAATTTTGCGTAAGTTTGGTTGAAAATTTAGTTTGAAGGAACCCAAAGGGAATAGTGAATCATTATTATCATTAATGGATGCCCCGAAGAAAGAAAATGGAAGCACCTAGTAAGAAACCTGAAAGCTCTAGCATGAATCATGAAGAAGAGGAAGAAATGCAACATAATATATCAAAATTACGAGACCAAGTGCAACAAAATTCACTCTCACAAAAAGTAACAGAAGCTGAGATGGATGGTTTAAATAAAGGCGTCGAAGCTAAGATGGATGCCATGGAAGCTAATATTAATGGTTTAAATAAATGCGTGGAAGCTAAGATGGATGGTTTAAAGAAAGACATGGAAGCTAAGATGAATGATGTGGAAGCTAAGATGTATGGTTTAAAGAAAGGCATGGAAGCTAAGATGAATGATGTGGAAACTAAGATGGATGGTATAGAAGAAAAACTTAGAGGTAACATGGAATATTTGAAGACAGATTTGACAAAGTTGCTATAGGAAATGTTTACTAATGGCGAAATGGTAGTAAAGGAAACTCATGATGAGAACAAAAGAAATGTTAATCATGATTTCATAGACTCTAACATTGGATTGAAGACCCACCATGTTCCAAAGTTCGATATGAGGAAGTTTGATGGCAATGATCCGTAACATGGATACTACAAATGGAGCAATATTTTGATCTCCATAATGTGCAAAGCAGACAAAAGGTACACATTGCAACTTTATATTTGGAACCAAATCAGTTTGTATGGTATCGATGGCTTTGCTCTAGTAAACAAATCGTCACTTGGGAAATTTTTATGGAAGAAATGGTAGCACATTATGAGGATACAAAAATCAACACCTTTTTGAGCCAATTGATAAATCTCAAACAAAAGGGTTCAATGATGGAGCACATTGAGGACTTCCAAAACTTGAATATAAGGGTAAAATATATTCCAGAGGAGCATAGGATTAATGTGTTCATAGGGAATTTGAAGGATAACATCCAACACGAGGTTCACCTTTGGGAACCTGATTCATTGGAGAAGGCATTCAGGTTGGAAAGAAAAATGGAAAGAAAAATTATGGCAACAAGGAAGCCTACCACTCACAACTATAAAGATGGAAGTGTTGTTTCCCCTAGCCTTCCACAACCTACAAGGTTTACACCACAACAATTGGAAGAAAAAATAGCAAAAGTGCTTTGTTATAGTTGTGATAGCAAATACACTAAATTTCATAAGTGTACTGAGAAGAAATTATTTTACATATATTGTGAAGAGGAGGAAGAAAAGGAACAAGACACGCTAAAAGAAGAGGATATACACCAGGAACAAACCCTAGAGAAGAAGAAATGAATCCAACCATATCTTGTAATGCATTGGCCGGAATTACCACTCCTCAAACTATCAAGATAGAAGGACATATCAAGAAGAAAAAGGAAATAGTGTTGATTGATTCAGGTAGTACCCATAATTTAATTCATTGTAAGATAGCTAGGGAATTGAATTTCTTCCTATATCCAGCACTAGAGTGTCAAGTGATGGTTGCAAGTGGAGGAACCATAAATTGATTTGGAAAGTGCCATAATATCAAGCTATCCATGGGAGAATATGTATTGAGTAACCCAATGCTTTCCATTCCAATGGGTGGTGTTGATGTTGTATTAGGAGTCCAATGGCTACAAACCTTGGGTACAATAGCTTTTAATTTTCAAGAACTTTACACGATTTATTTTATTTTATTTTTTTCGAAAGGAAAGGAAGTTGAATTAAGGGGTATCACGGGGAAACCAAGAAAGATAATCAACTCTAACAGAATGAAAAAGCTTCTAAATAAAGAACAAAGAGGCATAATTGCACACTTATGTTCGCTAGAGGTTCCCACATAGAAATCATCTATTTCTCCAGATCTCCAAAAAGTCTTGGAAAATCATTCCAAGGTATTTGAGACTCCCAAAGGCCTCCCACCTATTCATGATCATGATCATGCTATTCATTTGATTCCAGGAAGTGTTCCTCCAAACATCAAGCCTTACAGATATCCCTACGCCCAAAAGAGTGAAATTTAACGTATGGTTACAGAAATGCTAGAGGCCGGTATAATTCAACCTAGTCAAATTTCTTTCTTTGTTCCAGTAGTATTGGCACACAAGAAGGATGGATCATGGCGCATGTGTTCGAATTATAGGGAGCTAAACAAGCTCACTATTAAAGATACATTTCCCATTCCTGTCATTGATGAATTATTAGATGAATTGCATGGATCAATTTACTTCACCAAGTTGAATCTTTGTTCAGGATATCATCAAATCATATTGAAGACTGAAGACATTCCAAAAACAACATTTAGAACTCATGAGGGTCATTATGAATTTTGGTCATGCCTTTTGGCCTTACCAATGCACCTTCTACATTTCAAGGTTTGATGAATTCCATTTTCAAACCCTTCCTTAGAATATTTGTGTTAGTATTTTTTTTATGATATACTAATCTACAACAAGTCTTGGAAGGTTCATGTTCAACATGTTGACAGAGTGCTCAAGCTATTAGAGGAGAAACAATAGAAGAAAAAAGTTCCAAATGTTTCTTTGGAGTACAAGAGGTGGAATATCTGGGTCATATTGTATCTCATGAAGGTGTTAAGGTAGACCCTAGAAAAGTTAAAGCCATTAAGGAATGGAAAATCCCCACATCCATAAAGCATCTGTGAGGATTTCTTGGGTTGACAGGGTATTATCACAATTTTGTTAAGAATTATGGGAGAATAGCAACACCTATAACAACATTATTAAAGAAAGATTCATTTTCATGGACTCAAGAAGAAATGAAGGGCTTTGAACATCTCAAAGCGGAAATGTGCCAAACATCGGTCTTAGCTATGTTGGACTTCACAAAAACCTTTATTGTGGAATGTGATGCTTCAGGAAATGGAATTGGTGCTATTTTAATGCAAGAAGAAAGACCCATTGCTTTCGAAAGTCATCCAATCAAAGGGAAGTATTTACAAAAGGCTATTTATGAGAAGGAAATGTTGGCAATACTACATGCACTTAAGAAATGGTGACCCTACCTAATGGGAAGACAATTCAAGGTAAAAACAGATCATTATAGTCTTAAATGCTTTTTAGAACAAAGATTATCTTCAGAAGAGTAGCAAAAATGGGTCACAAAGATGTTGGGTCATGACTTTGAAATCATCTACAAAAAAGGGAAGCAAAATGTTGTAGCAGATGCACTCTTAAGATAGGATGAGGATGTGGAAGCATTGCTTTGCACCATTTCTATTGTCTAACCATATTGGATAAACGAAGCAAGGGATGAATGGAAGAAAGACGAAGAAGTGTGGGTACTCAATCAAAATTTACAACAAGATTCCATTACATATGATACATTTAGCTTGAAAAATGATTCTTTATGGTACAAAGATCGCTTATACCTATGTAAGAATTCCCAACTCAAACAAAAGATTCTTATGGAATTTCACACCTCTCCGTTAGGAGGGCACTTAGGATTTTTAAAAACTTACCACAGGGTTAAGAAGGAATTTTTTTGAGATGGCCTTAAATCAGATATTAAAAAGTTTGTGGCGGAATGTTTAGTTTTCCAAAAAAATAAAGTTGAAACAATTAAGACTCTAGGTCTATTACAACCTTTATCCTTTCCAAGCCAACGTTGGGAGGAGGTTTCAATGGATTTTATCACAGGTTTACCTAATTTTGAAGGAAAGAGTGTCATCATGGTGGTAGTTGACATACTTACCAAGTATGCACACTTTTGTGCATTATCTCATCCATTTAAAGCTAGTACAGTTTCTACTGCATTTATGGAAACAATTCAAAAGCTACATGGAAACCCAAAGATTATTGTTCATTGGAAATTTTTGGACAAAATTATTTTTTTGTCTTGGTACTTAGTTAGCTCATAGCTCATCTTATCATCCTCAATCTGATGGGAAAATTGAGATAGTAAACAAATGTTTGGAAGGATATCTTCATTGCTTTGTATATGATAAACAAACAAACTGGGTCAAATGGTTGCCTCTGGCTGAATGGTGGTATAACACTTTATTCCATACTATAGCAAAAATGACCCCATTTATGGCACTTTATGGATATCATCCACCATCCATCACATCATATTTAATATAAAATTTTAAGGTTCAAGAAGTGGAAGATCACATCGATCATCAACAACGAGTTCTCCAACTCTTAAAGGATAGCCTCACTTTGGCGCAAAATAGAATGAAACAGTAGGCAGATCAACAGCATAGCGAAAGAAGTTTTCATGTAGGTGACTAGGTATTCCTACAACTACAACCATATAAAGAAATGTCCCTCAAGCAAGCTAAGAAGGATAATAAATTATCACCAAATTATTATGGTCTGTACAAGGTGTTGTAAAAGATTGGTACCATGGAATACAAATTGGAGTTTCCTGCAGCTTCTCAAGTGCACCCAGTTTTCCATATTTCATGCTTAAAGAAGGTTATAGGTGACAAGCTCCTAGTTCAAACAATATTTCTAGAACTTGATGAGGAAGGAAAAATAATATTGGAACACGAAGCAATCACAAAAACAAGAACTCCACTGCTATGAAATCAATCAATTTCAGAGTATCTCATCATGTGGAAGAACTTAACCAGTGAAGATTCCATATGGGAGGATGAGAATTTTATACAAAATGCATTCATAACTACTCAAGCATTGAGGAAAACACTTTTTTTAAGGAGAGGGGCATGTTAGGTCCCTATAATACTAGTGATTCCCCCATTACTATTGTCAGTGTAGCCCTTATTGTTATTGTTGTGCCCATATATTATTATTGTTATGTTGGATTTGATTATATTGTGACCCCTTAGACTCCTATATATAGAAATGATGTTTTTTCATTTGTGTCATCCAAGAATTGTTCATTTGTGTAATGTAAAGGATGTTTCCCCCTCGAAGAGGCTAATTTTGAAGTCGTTGAGCTATATTTTCTTCTATTTTGTGAGGTGGTTACATAACATGAACTGACAAAAGCTAAACCCAAAAGCTAAGCCAAAAATCGTGAACTGTTTCTTTGGTGCCTTTTTATCATTGATGTCTCCCTATTCTTCATTTTACCTCTAATTTCCCTTACATGCAAATTTGTGTTTCTTCACCTTCATTTTCTCTTATTTTCCTTTATTTTCATAATTAAATTCCATTTATTGCCTTTTTTCCTTTGCCAATGCCTTTGCCAATTTGCATATTATTAATCCACAAGTGAAGCCCATTACAATTGTTTACCCACCATTCAGCTTGGAATACATGTCCCATGACCTCGGTCTTATTTTATTTACATGGAAAATCAACCAGGGGCTATTACAAACTCCTACCATTTAGGGGAACACCATCATGGGTGTTCAATGACACTTATAACCAACAACACATGTTTCCCATGGATCTTTATAACACAACTCACTGTGGTATTTACAACATACCACTTTCATAATTTAGATTTGTGGGATTGCTGGCTTGTTGTAGTAATTTTTCCAGATAAATCCCATCCATATTGACTTGAAAATTGGCGTTTCAGACCTGCAACTAAGGTTCATCATTAGGATAAAAGTGTGTGAGGAAAATTGATTTTCTTAGGTATTAATAGGAAAAAAGGTACAGAGGTAAAAAAAGGCTCACTAAGAAATATTGCGTGCACACACACACATATATAAACTAAAACACATAAATGAAACACATATGCTCAATCAAAAACTAAAGAAGGATACAAAGCCTACATTTGATAATACATCTCCCATGTAGCTTCATTGGGCCCAAAGTGCTTCCATTGCAATTTAACCTGCTCGATTGCTTGGTTTTGGAGCATGAGTTGTTTCCACTGCAAAATGCACTAAGGTTCTAGCTGAAATTCTCCCTCTAGTTCTACCTACAATACAAACCAATCAATCACATGATCAACATCTTCCACATATCTTTAAAGTAATGAAAAATGGAAAACATCATGGAATTTTAATGTTGGCGACAATGCAATTATGTAGGCCACTGGTCCAATCCTCTCAAGGATCTCAAAAGTTCCATAATATCGAGGTGCCATCTTGGCACATGACCAAATCCTCAAGGAGCTCCTCTTGGGCTTAATGTGCATGTATACATGCTCCCCACCCTGAAACTCCTTGAATGATCTATGTTGATATGCATAAATCTTCTTCTTTTCTTGTGGTCCCTTTAAATTCCTCCTAATAACCTGAATCTCCTACTCCATCTCAACCAACATATCCAGTCCAATCTCACCCTGCTCACTTGATCCCTACAATTGATAGGAGTATTATAATTCCACCCATAAAGAGCCTCAAATGGACTCATCCTCAAGGAATCTTAGTACCCATTGTTATATGAAAACTCTACCAGTGGAAGATACACCTCCCACTTCCTTTGCTAATGCATCGCATACATATTCAACATATTCTCAAGAATCCCGTTAACACTGTCTCTCTGTCCATCTGTCTATTGATGATAAGCTGTAATAAAGGCTAACTCTGTCCCTAAGCCTGTAAACAACTCCTTCCAAAATTTGGAAGTGAACTTGGCATATCTGCCTGATATGATCTTCTTGGGAACACCATGCAACCTCACTATCTCCTTGATGAAGATCTGATCTACCTCGCTAGTTGAATTAGAAGACTTCATTGTAATGAAGTGAGCTACCTTTCTCAACCTGTCAACCAAAACAATGATGGAATCATGCTGCTTTGGTTTCCTTGACAAAACCACAATGAATTCCATGGAAATGACCTCACATTTTAATTTTGAAATTAGTATAGGCTATAACAAACCAACTAGATGCTTACTCTTTTCTTTGACCCGTTGGTAGTCCAAATATCTTGCAACAAACTCAACCATCTCTTTCATTAGAGTAAAAAAATAATAGAACTTCTTAACAACGCTCAAAGTCTTCTGGTATCCTGGGTGGCCTAAATATGACTTGAAATGAAACTCCCTCAAGATAAGCTTCTTGAGCTCACGGTTATCCGATATATAAATCTTGTTCCTGAATATCACCAAGCCATCTGTCGTGCGGTGATACTTCTCATCCCTATCACCTTCACCATGTTGTTGCAATATCTACTTCAATTGCTGATATCTCTCATCATGCTATCCTGCATGTAAGATCTGCTCTTGTAAATATATGCCATAAGAACTCACAATTTAAATATGATTCACCCACACTCTCCTCCTAAGATCATCTACAACCTTGTTCTCCTTGCCCTTGGTGTACTTGATCTCAAAATCAAAGTTATTGAGGGTATCCAATCATCTAGCTTTCTTGACATTCATATTAGGTTGGTTAAACAAGTACATGAGTCCACTATGATCACTCATCAAGATGAACCTTCTTCTAAGAAGATAATGTCTCCATATCTTCGATAATTGCCAACTCAAGATCATGAGTCACATAGTTATGCTCTTGCTCATTCAACTTCCTTGACTCATAGCTAACCACCTATCCTTCCTGAATCAAGACTGCACCAAGTCCTTCCTTACACACATTTATACATACCACAAACTTCTTATCAGGACCCACAATCTTCAATACTGGAGCATTTGTAAGAAAATGCTTCAATTGCTCAAAACTAGCTGCATATTCTTCAATCCAAAACTTCTTCCCTTTCCTTTGCAAGGATGTAATAGGATAGTCAACTCTTGAGAAGTTCCTGATGAATCTCTTGTAATAACTTGCTAGTCCCATGAATGATATGATCTCATCCACCTTCCTAGGAGTTGGCCACTCCATGATAGCTTTAATATTTTTCGTGTGCATTGCTATCCCTTCCTTGAAAACAACATGTCCCACATAGTGAATCTAAGACCAAAATAAACTGCAATAGCTGAGCTTGGAATACAACTGATTCTCTCTCAAGAATCTCAACATTTCTATGAGGTGCTATGCATGCTCTTCCTCATTCTTGGAGTATATCAATATATCATCAACAAACACTATCACAAACTTGTCCATGTAATGACACAACACACTGTTCACCAAACAAATAAAAGTGAATGGAGCATTGATAAGAAAAAAATGAACCACCACAAACTCATAATGTCCATACCTCATACGAAACATAATATTGTATATGTCTTTTTCTTTCATGTGTACCTGATGGTATCCTGATCTCAAATCAATGTTTGAAAACATTATTGCTCCATTCAACTGATCAAATAAGTCATCGATCTACGATAATGGACATATGATCTTGATAGTCACCTTTTTCAACTATCATTAATCAATGCACAACTTGAGAGTACCGTCCTTCTTATTTACAAACAATATTGGTGCCCCCCAAGGTGACACACTTGGGCTTATGTATCCTTTTTCAAGCATATCCTTAAGCTATAAATTCAATTCCACCAACTATGGAGTACTCATCCTGTACGATGCCTTAGATGCTAGTGCTGATATCGACATCAACTCAATAGAGAATTCCACCTCTCTATGAGGAGGCAACTTTGGAATCTCTACAGGAAACACGTCCTGAAACTGCTACAAAACAAGGTACCTCCTTAGGACATCATCATCCTCAACATCCTTCCCTTTGTCACTAGAAATATGAAATGAAAACAATACACATCCCTTTCTACAATTGCACTTTTGTTGCATAACTATAACCATTCTAACTGATATAGGATTCTTCTTTCCCTGTAAAATTCTCCTTTCCCCATCATCATCGAGGCACTCTATGGACTTGTCATAGAAGTCTACCTTGGTCTGTGTATGAAAAACCAATACATTCCCAAAATCATACTATATCTCTCATCATGCTGTCCTGCATGTAAGTTCTGCTCTTGTAAATATATCCCATAAGAACTCACAATTTAAATATGATTCACCCACACTCTCCTCCTAAGATCATCTACAACCTTGTTCTCCTTGCCCTTGGTGTACTTGATCTCAAAATCAAAGTTATTGAGGGTATCCAATCATCTAGCTTTCTTGACATTCATATTAGGTTGGTTAAACAAGTACATGAGTCCACTATGATCACTCATCAAGATGAACCTTCTTCTAAGAAGATAATGTCTCCATATCTTCGATAATTGCCAACTCAAGATCATGAGTCACATAGTTCTGCTCTTGCTCATTCAACTTCCTTGACTCATAGCTAACCACCTATCCTTCCTGAATCAAGACTCCACCAAGTCCTTCCTTACACACATTTATACATACCACAAACTTCTTATCAGGACCCACAATCTTCAATACTGGAGCATTTGTAAGAAAATGCTTCAATTGCTCAAAACTAGCTGCATATTCTTCAATCCAAAACTTCTTCCCTTTCCTTTGCAAGGATGTAATAGGATAGTCAACTCTTGAGAAGTTCCTGATGAATCTCTTGTAATAACTTGCTAGTCCCATGAATGATATGATCTCATCCACCTTCCTAGGAGTTGGCCACTCCATGATAGCTTTAATATTTTTCATGTGCATTGCTATCCCTTCCTTGAAAACAACATGTCCCACATAGTGAATCTAAGACCAAAATAAACTGCAATAGCTGAGCTTGGAATACAACTGATTCTCTCTCAAGAATCTCAACATTTCTATGAGGTGCTATGCATGCTCTTCCTCATTCTTGGAGTATATCAATATATCATCAACAAACACTATCACAAACTTGTCCACGTAATGACGCAACACACTGTTCACCAAACAAATAAAAGTGAATGGAGCATTGATAAGAAAAAAATGAACCACCACAAACTCATAATGTCCATACCTCATACGAAACACAATATTGTATATGTCTTTTTCTTTGATTTGTACCTGATGGTATCCTGATCTCAAATCAATGTTTGAAAACATTATTGCTCCATTCAACTGATCAAATAAGTCATCGATCTACGATAATGGACATATGATCTTGATAGTCACCTTTTTCAACTATCATTAATCAATGCACAACCTGAGAGTACCGTCCTTCTTATTTACAAACAATATTGGTGCCCCCCAAGGTGACACACTTGGGCTTATGTATCCTTTTTCAAGCATATCCTTAAGCTATAAATTCAATTCCACCAACTATGGAGTACTCATCCTGTACGATGCCTTAGATGCTAGTGCTGATATCGACATCAACTCAATAGAGAATTCCACCTCTCTATGAGGAAGCAACTTTGGAATCTCTACAGGAAACACGTCCTGAAACTGCTACAAAACAAGGTACCTCCTTAGGACATCATCATCCTCAACATCCTTCCCTTTGTCACTAGAAATATGAAATGAAAACAATACACATCCCTTTCTACAATTGCACTTTTGTTGCATAACTATAACCATTCTAATTGATACAGGATTCTTCTTTCCCTGTAAAATTCTCCTTTCCCCATCATCATCGAGGCACTCTATGGACTTGTCATAGAAGTCTACCTTGGTCTGTGTATGAAAAACCAATCCATTCCCAAAATCATACTATATGATCCCAAAGGAAGCACATTTAAATGTGTTGATGTAGGCATACCATTCAAGTCAAATGCACAAGCTCTCACTCAATGATGAACTCTTCTCTGGTCCCTGTAGCCAACTGCACCAACCAATATTTTTGCATGCAATTCCTTATTCAAGCAACACTTATCCACCATGTTAAGGGATTGATATATATATATATATATAATATATTATATATTATAATATATAATATATATATATATATATATAATATATATATATATATATATATATATATATATATATATATAATATATATATATATATATATTATATAATATATATAATTAGATATAGGATCAATAAAAATGGAAATAACTTGATAATGAAACTTACCTTCCATCTCAATAATGGATGCCTGATGATCTACTTTATTTTTATCCAGTACTGCATAAATATGAGGAATACTCTGACCAACATCTCCAACTATTTGTGCCTCATGAGCACTATAAATATGAGGCCTTCCATCCCGGTGAAATAAGTACTCACTCCTGCGATGCTCTCCACCACAAGTCTAATACCTCAAAGACTTCCTACCATTATCCTTATTCCTCTCCCAAGGCTGAAATCCATGTCCTCTATCAACTGCATTGAACTTCGTATAAGGTGCCACATTCTCCTTGTCACTCACATCTTGAGGTCTTTCTCTCTTCTTAGCCCACTTTACTTTAGTCTTCTAATTACCTCTCCAATATTTCTTAAGATTAGACTTGTGCTTAGACTACTTATAACATTGCTTCAGCTTCTTGATGACTTCCTCCAATGAACAAGGCTCATCATACTCAATACGATATTTAACTTCTAAAGGCAAGCCACTATTGACCTTTGGAAAATTTTCTTCTCATCCTTGAGGTAGGGAACATACCTTAACAAACCCAGAAACTTGGTGATGTACCCTTCAATTGTCATGGAACCCATATTGAGCTCATAGAAATCCTTGGCCTTGTCGTCATATTATCTGCCAGAAAAGTACTTCTTCCCGAAGAGTCTTTTAAACTCATGCCAACTCAATTACTCTACCTTGATGCCTATGACACACTTCACATATTATTACCATATATCTACTTTTCCCTTGAGAGTGAAAATATCTATCTTGGATTTCGTATTCTCTAAATAATCATGCAACCCAAAGAACTTCTTCATCCCAAGCAACCATGCTTCTACTGTTGGAAATATTACTGAGAGGGGGGTGAATCAGTATTATCAGATCAATAATTTATTTCCCAAACAGATTTATATACACTACATCGGTGAAGTGAACTAGTGTGTACATGCAATTGTGCTTAAAGAAACCAACGTATATGTGTTATAGGACAAAATTACCTCCTCATCAAATCAGAGGTGAAAGACAACATGACTGAAGCAAAGACCACAATTGCAGGCCTTGCATCCACACTAACGCTGGTTTTGCACTGCTAACCTAATTTATAAATTTTGTTACCAAGCATAGAGGAGCGTTAGTCACCCTGCTAACTCAAGTTGTTAGACCAGGGGGAGCGTTAGTGAAACTAAGGGATGTTCAAAGGGACAAGCCAACGAATTCCCTCACAAATATCTAGATATTTATCCCTAGATTTGCTCAAGAAAAGCAAGGAAACATCTAAAATCAAGATATTTAGAGAATTTCCAATCTGAGAAAAGAAGGCAAATGGGAAAGATCTAAAAAGTGAGGCAAGTTCATTGATTTTTCCCTAATGAACTCTAGGAGGAGCTTGGCAGCCCTAATTCGATTGCTATATAAGCAAGGTGAGGGTTATTGTGAAAGGGGTCAGAGCATTTGAAAGGATAGCCCACTAAGCTATTGTGAACTGTCATACACTTGAAGAAGTGAGCTGAAAGAGAGAGAGAGAGAGAGAGGAAGAAGGGGAAAGGGAAGGCTGATACAACGGGTGGTTGTAATCACTCTTCCATTATAAACATAGAACTGCAGTTGTGTTCCCTACTCCATAGTGTCGGTAACATTGTTCATTGAGTTGTTCATTTCGATACTTGTCGAGTTGAGTAGTTTAAGTTGTGTACAAATATATGTTCATTGTGCATTCTTATATTAGTTTTCTAGATTGTATGATGTGATTGTGTTTGCCTTTCCTTTGTGTAGGAATTGTCCTGGAGCCGGATTTGGAGGATTTCTTCTTGGTTGCATTGAGATCTCCAAACAAATCTAGAAGGAGATTTGAGGTAAACACTCTTTCCATACTTGGTTAACTGATATTTGATAGATGAACATATGTATAACTTGGTAGCTTCTGTAGATAATCTTATAGTTTGTCAAAGGTCCCGGGAAGGCCTTTGAGGGTAGTTTTCATTCTCCATACACCGTGCATTTTACCCCATAGTAGAATTGGTGACTCCGCTAGGGACTATACATCTAGTTCCCGGTTTACCCAGACTCTTCTCTGTTCTCTCTTCTTTCTAAGAGCTCCCTACTTCTTAAAATCCTTTTCTGAGCCACCAACTATCTTGTTAGATCCTACTAGCTTGCATTCTCCTCAAAAACTGATCCTAAAGGCCCTCTGTTTGAGCAATTTCCCTCACTAACGCAGGTTACTAGGCTAAACGGAGCTTTATAAAGCACTGTGCCTGTGTACAGGGAGCGTTAGTGGACCAACTAACTCTCTGTTTACACTGAAACAGAGCGTTAGTCTCCCATTTCCATGATTTCTAGTAGTGTCTGTGGACCAAAATGGGGGGGGGGGGGGGGGATTTTCTAATGGGCTGAAGTAAGATCTGCAACTATATTATGTTAGCAAATTTGGTGTCCTGAAAATTTGTTTTTAGGAAAAAGTTTTAGTTTTTCTCTCTTAAAATACATTTTTTTTGAAAGAAAGACTCATAAATTGTATTCATCCTTCTGGCGAAATAGTTGTATGCTGCTTCATTTTGGTTTCCAGTAGTTGTTAGGAAATATTGGAAAAATAATCTTTTGGTTATGCAAGTGTTGAATGGATTTAGATGCACAGACGGATCTATGAATATGTGAAAAGATGAATATGTAGAATAAGACTTGTTTGCGTAAAAATTGAATTATTATTATTATTATTATTAATTAATTAAATTTTTTTTTTTAAATTTTTTTTTCAGAGCATTGTTCTGCATGATTTATTGAGTCAAGAGTCTCACCATATTCATATGTCAACACCCCTACTGAAGAAAAATAATCAAGTACACATAAAATTTACATTAAAATCAATTAGTTACTCTTTTGAGCAAACCAACATTTGCTAGGCTAGGATCTTGGGATAAGCATGTGAGTAAATTGCCCAAGGTTGAAAACCAAAACTAGTGTCGTTAATGAGTGAAAAATTCCTTCTGCACTCATATTACTAGGACCACTCCACTAACAACAGAGCAAAATATGAGACAACATCAGACTATAATTGAAGGTAGCTCACCTTATCTTACAAATCCTTTGGGAATTCTGTGTACTGGGGGTCCCTTCGGGGATTTTGGAACTGAGTCGGGGAATCAGGTATCTTGCCCACACAACATGTTGTCTATGACTATGTCCCCCCTCGTAATGTCTGTGATTTGAGCTATCTCTAGTGGCCAAACTTCTAGGTACTTACACAAGGTGTCCCTGACGGACTATCCTGGTACCTAACACAGACAGATCTACTCTGTCTTCTATTTTTGGGAGGGTGCTCATCTTCACTAGAGTACTTGGCCCCTCAATTTGAGGTTTGGGTGAAGCTCTAGAGTAACCGTAACCGTACATTTGGCCATCCTTCTCTGTTATTCATTGAGATACTGGGTTTCATCTCCGGTGCTTATTAGATGAGGTACTTTCCCTCTGTTTGTTGATTGATATATTTAGTGTATTTTTTATTTTTAGGTACTTGAGTGCTATCATTTTTGAGACTTTAAAGAATATCACATTAAAATTTATTTGATAAAACTTAACGGTCACCGTGGCTACATCCGACCCTTGTCGTTACTCCAAACGATTGTTAGGACTTCCTCCACTCATTGTGGAAGATCCGCCGAGTTCCATTGACTCAGATTCCTCATTTTCGAGGAATCAGTCTCCTAAATCTCACATGGGATCTGTGTGGATGACCAATGATTCAAGTTTGCGGGAGGATTTCTTCACGGAAGGATTTCTTCCTCACTTTAACACTCCGCTCACAAATCCGTCGAACCCTATTGTGGTTCCCATGGTACTTGTACTTCCTTCTTCAGTAGGTGGAACTTGCCCATCTATCCAGTCGATGACTCATGGGTTGTGGAATTTTTAGAGACACTATTGGTCCTTTACCACTTCCCCAGTCAACAGTCATCGCAACACCGGTAATGTGGAGTCCCGCAATCCCATTTGTCCCAGGTACGATAACTCACATACCACCCTCTATAAGTGGAACCCAGCAGATGCCCAGTTCCACTCCTATGGTGCCACAGTGCATACCTTCGACAAGTGCCACATACAGTGCTCCATATAACACTCAATGTGGCACTATGGGTGTGGTTCCTGTTTACCAACAATATGGTCGGCCGCCAATGTACAGTTCCAACCCCTAGATTCAGATATCTGGGGGGGTTCCAAATATGCACATGTCGGTAGGGAATGTCACAGTTTCCCCTTCGTTCTCAGACATGCATGGACAGTTGCTAATTGATATGAGTGTTCCCTCTGTCAATCAAAGCCAAATGGTTAGTTTTGTGTCGGTCGGAAATCCAAAAGGGGTTCCCAACCAATCCATGGGGGAACCCTACTCACAGACTCAAATGAGTCAAGGGGGCACCACATATACTTGGGGCAATTTCATACCCCAGTATCAAAATCCTCATGGAAATCCACTCTACAACACCATACCGCAAGGCAACTACTACACCATGCAACCCATGTACACTATGGGGAACCAAATGATGGGAGGAGCACAGAGCTCCTCAGGTCATCCGTCATCACCATGGTCTGAGTTGGGGGCACCTAACTCTCTGCCTTTTTTGGTAACGTTGGATATTCTCGACTTATATAAGTTGACAAATGACCCCATCTACTACAACTTACAATGGCTGTCAATCCTGCATAAAATACCAATGGACATCCCAAAGTTCGATGGAAAACAAGGGGAGGATCCGGGCACCCATATCACCACCTACCATCTCTGGTGTGTTTCTAACTCTATGGTGGATGATAGTGTCCGGTTACACCTTTTTCCCCGCACCCTCACTGGAAATGCCCCGAAATGGTATATTGAGTTACCATGTGTGTCAGTAAATACCTTTGATGCTTTAGTGATGGAGTTCCTAAAGCACTTTTAGTTACCTATCTGTTATGAGACTGGGACAGAGCTCCTTACTTCATTTTGTCAGGATACCACCACCCACATCTCCAATCATATTTATGAATGGAGACATAGGCAGAGGTTAGTCAAATCTCCCATCCCAGATTTTCTCTTAACAGATTGGTTCTGTAGGTCCTTACTTTCGCAAATCGCTAGAGATGTCACTCTAGGTGGTGCGGTCATAGAAGACCAATCCATACATCATGCCCAACACTTAGATTTGATATATTCATAGTCTAGCACTCTTTACGACATAATCCCCAATTCTCCTGGTAACCCTAATGCTTCCGCCACTCAGCACCCCGGAGTGCATGCCGACGAGATTGTCGGTGCAACTTCTGGGGTCACTGTAAAACAACTCAGTGGTTCCATTTCCATGATGGTAGTGGACCCCTCTACCAATACGACTAATCTTCCTGCCACTGCGATAAAATCTGTGCAGTCTACACAAAATCCCAGTGGTAAGAAAAATATGAATAAGAAAAAGACCACTCCTTCTAATTAGTAGTCAACAAAGCAGCCCAACCCAAAATAGAAGGCCACTGAGCCTACTGCTGATGAAAAGGATACACCTGCCAGATTTCCTTGCAAACTCTGTGCTGAAGACCATGCAACCTAGCGTTGTTTGCGGCTTTAGGAATGCACAGATTACCTTGCCAAAAGGGATACTGGTAAGACCCCCACTGTCCTTAGGAACCCTTTTCCCACTCAGCAGCAGCAAAATCTTATTGCCAACCAACAGCAACCCACGCCAGGGGGCAATGATGGTTCGCAACATCCTTCAGCTGGAGAAGGATCTTTTACCGTTTACACATTTGGAATGGTAGATCTCACCACAAGAGCGAAATATTATGGAGCTCCTGCCACTCATGTAGCAGAACCATCCTCTAGTCCAAACCCACCGCCGCCCAATGATCTGTAGATCGAAAGGCCTGTTGCGGACCTTGTAATTTGACCCCCAAAAGGGGCACTTCAACGCAAAATGCACAATACATCTGCTCGTGCTGCCCAACACTACAACATCATAGAGGATTTGGCGCAAGCATCGTCGGCTTTGTCGGCACTCGAAGTATTACAAACATGCCCAACACAACGGAAAGCTTTGCTTTTGGCTATTGGTGGTATCGACCCAGAGGATTCCATGCTTACTATTTTCGACATGGACAAGTGTAAACCTCCCATTTCTCACCAGATTGCATTCCAGGTGCATATAACTTCGAAAGGTAAAGGTATACATTAGAACTGTCATCGGCGAAGGTGCTTCAACCTGCATCATGTCAGCTTCATGTTGGCTCGCCCTAGGTCCTCCAACCCTA
The DNA here is from genome assembly GCA_000404065.3 of Pinus taeda. NCBI lineage: Eukaryota > Viridiplantae > Streptophyta > Pinopsida > Pinales > Pinaceae > Pinus > Pinus taeda. The sequence goes on along the minus strand of APFE030554716.1, from coordinate 151,686 downwards.
TCTCCGCTGTCGAACTCCCTGAAAGCTTTCGACGACCACACCTTTATACCAAAAGGATACTTAGCTGGTTTCCCCATCACTTTGAGTGGGAAAATCGTAATGGTGGAGATAGAAGTCGTGGACAAAAAACTCGACTATAATCTCTTGCTGGATCACAGTTGGATATATGCCATGATGGCCATCGTATCTACTGTCTTTCGCATAATCCAATTTCCATTGGATGGAAAGGTAGATACAGTAGATCAGTTGTCATTCTGCACACCTGATTATTCATTATTACCAAGTGGCTCCGTACCCCTAGTAGGAGGTGGAACTGACTCTTATGTTAGTTTAGGTATCGGTCTATTGAAGGCTTCTTTCCTCATGGGTTGTTTCCCTCTTTAGGTGCCAAAGGTTTCACAGATGATCAATATGCTTTCATCTATTCCTCATGAACAGACCGATCCATGGATCCTATCGGCTCCTTCATACATTGACACATACAAAGTACAAATGTCGCTGTCACTAGCTGAATTGGCCTACGAAGCAATTCAAATTGCATCCAAATCTCCGGTCACTTTGGTTTCGGCCAACAATACTACTGCCCCTCCCATAACCACTCCTTCTTTCGATCCACTCAATCAAGTCCTACATATGGATGAAGCTATTAGAGAGATCACAAGTTTAGAAGAGCAACCTTGGGAGGATTCGCACCATCATGTTTCGATATCTGATTCGAACATGATGCCTCTTCAAATCCTGTCCGTTGACATACCAGAAATTGTTTCCTCACCCAATGTGATCATCCAAACTTTGGATGCAAAAGGAAACATGGGCGACACTTCCAGGTCATTGCCCATAGATATTTCAGTCATGACAGGCAGCATGGAAGACATACAGATCGGAGCCAATTACAATCCTAAGGAAATTGTGAGCTTCACCTACCCATTTAGGGACTTCCATGATGTTTTTCCTTGGTATTATGAGGAAATTCATGGCATAGACCCTTCTATTGTCAAGCATGAGAGCAAGGAATACCGAGCATTCTTTTTATGGTATTATTCTTGCTCATTAATCTGAAAAATCCTTGAGTCTCCTTCTTTAGGCTCGTTAAACTACCATGAAGAAGATTGAGCATTCTTTTTATGGTATTTTTCTTGCTCGTTAATCCAGAAAACCTCGAGTCTTCTTCTTTGGGCTCGTTAAACTACTACAACGAAGAATCGAGCACTTTTTGAGATATTTTATTGCTCTTTAAAAAATATAAACATCTCCGAGTTTTCATCATTGTGTTCGTTAAATCTGTATGACGATGGTCATAGAACTTTTTGTGATATTTTATTTCTCTTTAAAAAAATATAAACATCTTCGAGTTTTCATCGTTACCCTCGTTAAATACATGCAATGATGCTCTGAGGAACTCTTTTTTGATCTTTTTCTAGCTCATAAACTGAAAAAGACCAAAGGAGCATTCTTTTTAGGCACTTTTTTCTCTCTTTAAACTGAAAAAATCCCGAGCTTAGTCTTTCTGCTCGTTAAACTTGATGAAGATGACCCGAGCATTCTTTTAGGTACTTTTCTCGCTCGTTAAACCGAAAAATACCGAGTTTTTGTTATCGGTCTCATTAAAAATATACGGCAACAACAAGAGCACTTTCTTTTTTGGGACCGTTTCTCGCTCTTAAATCGAAAAATCTCCAAGTTTTGCCCCTCCTTCGAGCTCGTAAAACTATGAAGAAAGGATAAGCTATTCTTTTCCCTCTTTTTCTCGCTCACTAAACTGAAAAAGATACCCTCAGTTTTCTTCATTTGACTAATTAAAATTTTTTATGAAGGTATTGAGTTTGTTGTCACGTGACTCATTAAAAATTCATGACGAAAAACGAGTTTAGTCCATCACCTCATACTTGTAACAAAATGAGTTCGACATCTATTGGAAAAAGGTTTCTCTTTATCTGGGTTCAATAGATTAAATGACGGAAAAGTAATTGATCCGGGTATACTATTAACCTTTTGTCGCACCTGGTTAACAACTATGACAAAGGGACCACCATGGAGTCTCGCTTTACAATCTTTTCAGACTCTCTAAACATGAAAAGACCACCGAGTTGTCTAGTCTAGACTCTTTAAATTACACAAACAAGATATAGGGTCGTTCTTTTTACGATACTTTTTAGACTCTTATAATCGACGAGTTTGCTTGTCTGGACTCATTAAACTAATCAAAAAGGGCAAAGAGTCATTGTTTTTGTGATCCTTTTAAGACTCTTTAAACATGAAAAGATCGACGAGTTTACTCGTTTTCACTCATTAAAAAATTAGACAGGGAAAGTAGGTAATACAACTGTATTTCATATTAGAAAGCGTGGTTTGGAAACAATCATTCCCTTGAACATGGCACTCCCTTAGATAAACCTTCATCTTGATGGCCTCTCAATATGAATGCTACCAACCTATGATTTTTTCACCTATATACCCTGATGTAATTGCATCTCTGTATCCTAACACTTTGTAGTGTTCATGAGTCTAGTGCTATCTAGTTAAAACCATTTTCATGCCTTCTATTGTTCAAGGGTTCCCATTTGTTTCCTCTATCAACTGATCATACATATCCTTTCATCATGCCCTCCATTTTTTAGACCCAAATGCTCAAAATGTTCCTCGAAAAACGAAATCATTCTTGTCCGGTTTCGTGTCGACTGATGTAGGACACGTCATTGCCTACCTTTCGACAGGTTTCTTCCTATCGACTTCAACACTCTATCTAGGAAGATAACCCAGAAACACATTCAGTGCCTTGGTACTTGCAGATATTAGTGGCAGGTTACCTTGTGTTTGATAAGGGGTTTTCATTATTGGCTCCTGGTTAAATGATTGTACGAGTGTTTGATGACAAAGAAATCTTTCACACTCGCTAGTGTGCACTGTGCTTCTTGGAGACCATCACCATTATCGGTGGCCTTCCTTGCCTCTGTTAACGGTCTCCATTATTGACTGGTAATCAGATGATTTTCGTGCATGTTTGACCTCAACACATCTTATCACATGTACCGATCTATGCTGTTCGATGAAGTGGAAATCAAGACCTTGGGTAGAGGCTTGCATCATTCAGCCTTGTTTCCTCTCCCAAGTCGTGGATATTGTTCTTTGGAGACAAATATTTCAGTATGATCTATTATGACACTGGATCCGCTCTGTGCTTATCGGTGGCCAACATTGTTAATCTTAGAAGAGAAAATTACTCTGACATAGCTACTGAGCATGGGAATTCCTGACACAAGACATGATTTTAGTAGTTATATATATATGTGTTGTATCAAGTTTTCCTTGTCGCCCGAAGCTTCTCTCTCTCTACAAAATTTTGACAGGAAAAATTCAGTTTTAGTAAAGTATTTCGGCCATCATCTCTACCTTTGATCTCACACTTTAGGGGGAATCTGTTATAGGACAAAATGACCTCCTCATCAACTCAGAGGTGAAAGACAGCATGACTAAAGCAAAGACCACAATTGCAGGCCTTGAATCCACATTAACGCGGTTTTGCACTGCTAACCTGCTTTATAAAGCTTGTTACCAAGCATAGAGGAGCATTAGTCACCCTGCTAACTCAAGTTGTTAGACCAGGTGGAGCGTTAGTGAAACTAAGATATGTTCAAAGGGACAAGCCAACGAATTCCCTCACAAATATATAGATATTTATCCCTAGATTTGCTCAAGAAAAGCAAGGAAACATCTAAAAGAAAGATCTTTAGAGAATTTCCAATCTGAGAAAAGAAGGAAAATGGGAAAGAGCTAAAAAGCGAGGCAAGTTCATTGATTTTTCCCTCATGAACTCTAGGAGGAGTTTGGAAGCCCTAATTTGATTGCTATATAAGCAAGGTGAGGGTTATTGTGAAAGGGGTCAGAGCATTTGAAAGGATAACCCACTAAGCTGTTGTGAACTGTTGTACACTTGAAGAAGTGAGCTGAAAGAGAGAGAGAGAGAGAGAGAGAGGAAGAAGGGGCAAGGGAAGGCTGATACAACGGATGGTTGTAATCACTCTTCCATTATAAATGCAGAACTGCAGTTGTGTTCCCTACTCCATAGTATCGATAACATTGCTCATTGAGCTGTTCATTTCGATACTTGTCGAGTTGAGTAGTTTAAGTTGTATACAAATATATGTTCATTGTGCATTATTATATTAGCTTTCTAGATTGTATGCTGTGATTGTGTTTGCCTTTCCTTTGTGTAGGAATTGTCTTGGAGCCAGCTTTAGAGGAGTTCTTCTTAGCTGCATTGAGATCTCTAAACAAATCTATAAAGAGATTTGAGGTAAACACTCTTTCCATACTTGGTTAACTGATATTTGATAGATGAACATGTGTATAACTTGGTAGCTTCTGCAGATAATCTTACAGTTTGGCAAAGGTCCCAGGAAGGCCTTTGAGGGTAGTTTTCATTCTCCATACACCGTGCATTTTACCCCATAGAAATATGCATAGAACTTGTGATTTAGACAAATTATCATGTGTTGAGCTTAAACCAGTATATCAAAGATTTATTAGATAATGCAGGAAAATAAGAATAAAGCATCACACATAAGCAACACACATGAACACCAAGATTTAAGTTGGAAACCCAATGTGGATAAAAACCACCTGCTACTGTTGTCTCTGTCTTCTTTTAATAATAAGAAAATTTGTTTACACTCTTGTATTAGTGCAGGCTCATGCCAATACACAAGCTTCTACCTTCAGAAGGTTACAACCTTCTCTCATTCTCCACCTTCTACTGGAAGGGAGCTACAACCCCCTAGCTCTTGTACTAGCCGATATGTTTACTAGTACGTAGGTGCCAGCCTACAAAAAACTCCACTCTTCCACCAGGGACCACGTTTCATGAATTTTCAGACTGGATACTCCTGGATCACAACACCACAATCTGAGGGCCACGTTTCATCAAATTTTCACACTGGACCCATCAAAGCTTTCAAAATTAAACTACATCAACCAATATTCAGTTAATCTGAACAATCATATCATTAACACCAGAACACTATACTGAACCAGAACCTTGCATCATCATTCAAAACCAGCTGTAACCTCAAAAATCATGCATTAGAATGTATACGCTACTTAGCTGCACCGAAATTGCGTGTATACGCTATTTCCGTTAATTAAACCTTTGTATACCTTCAAAACTATTGCAAACATAAACTTTTGAATCAAATCTGTACCAACTATCAATATACTGAATATCTATTGTCAAATTTTAGAGCTTTACACAGGCAAGGACAGAGATCACTTCTTCTCACTTATACAATCAATCAATCAAATGCCATCCTCTTGATGTATTCAGTTTTTACATTTAGATCTAAGTAGACTTCATTGACAGACAATAGTAAAATAACAAAATTTGATCAAATAGTTCAGTCAGATCTAAAAAGGAAGCTATTCTTTTGTATACGCTACTTGAAAGAACTAAACCTGTGTGTATACACTCTTTGGCTAAGACGAACCTACGTACAGATCTGCAAATATTGACTTAGAACTTTGTTGCAATTCTAGACTTCAGACAAACCTAGATCTTGATGGATAACGAGTAAAACAGGAACAAAACATCAGATCTAGTTTCAACCAATATCAGATCATTCAAGACTATGCTATTTCATGTCTCATGATCGTCATCCTACATTGAACTCAAGGTGCACATAAATATTTTAGATCCAACCCCAAACACAACCATGCAACATAAAATATACTTCAGATAGAAGTATTCCTTAGAATCTTATTGCTTGCACACTTGGCCTAATGATCTTCGCCTCCTCATATACTCCTAGGCCTTTCTCAATACTTTGTACCAAAACCACTTAGGACCAATACCTTGGACCAAATACCTAGGGTCAATACCTTGGACCAAATTCCTTAGACGAAATACCTTGGATCAAAATACCTTGGACCAAAAAATTGGTTTTCCCATATGTACACAATTTTCCTCTTGTGAAAGTGCGTGTATATGTTACGCTTCTTGTGTTCTATTAAACCGCATGTATACACTTTTTGGACAAAGTGAACTAGAGTATAGCTTTCTTACTTCATTCTTTGGAGTCTGATCTATAATCCTTTGTTGTTGACCTGCTGCACTGTGAACTGTCATCTAAGTGAGTTGCCATCAAGGACAACACTTGTATCATAATGCCAACAATCTCCCCCTTTGGACTTGATGGAAAAAACAACACCAAGACACTCTCCCCCTTTGACATCAAGGGAAAAGGGCAGACCAATATATTCTATCCTTTTGACATACATTATGCTGTCCATTCTCCCCCTGAGTACATGCTAAATTCTCTGATTAAGCTCCCCTTTGTTCATGCTGAGTTGCACTGAAGCTGTCCATGCTCCCCCTCAGCACATGTAGAGTCTGCAAAAAAGTTCTCCAAAAACAAATAACATGACTCTATATCTCAACTATGTGAGTATGACCTTCCTATCACCAATGACTCATAAATACATCCATCTGCCAACCAAGTGGGGATATACCAAATTTGACTTATCCACCCAACCAAGTGGGGATATACCAATTGTTTATACATGATAGAAATAATAAATATTACATCATCCATCCCATGAAAAATGGGGATACAAATTACATCATTTGTCTAAGAGGACTCATTCAAATGTATGAGAAGACATATCACACCCTAGAATTTTACATGAATTAAGCAACAAATGGTATAAATATATGAATCCATAGTTGGACTCAACAACCGTAATTCCAACAATGATGAATGTATGTGAAGGCTAATGCTCCCCCTGAACTTGTGCTACATGCTACATTGTTAACGAGTCAATGATCAAGGCATCTTTGTCAGTGAAATAAAAATTAATGAATAAGGCATGTCGGTAGATAGTAATAATCAATATCACAGAGCACCCATATCAGATCCTGAACCACTATTTTTCTTATCTGACAAACATATACGCTCCTTGACCCACAGAAACCTGTGTATGTACATGACTATACTTCATGAAACATGCGTATAATAATCTTTCTCTGAAAAATTTGGATTTAATAGCAAGATGTTGCAACAACTACTATCAAATTTTGTTTGAGATATTCAAATGTTTCTCTGGGTAGTGGTTTAGTGAATATATTAGCAACCTATTCTTTGGAGGGAACATACTCCAATTTTACCTTTTGTTCAAGCACTTGTCCACGTAAAAAATGGTACTTGATGGGTATGTGCTTGTTCTTGGAGTGCATGACTGGATTGGCCCCCCCGAACCCCCACGGGGGGGACAAGTCCCCCCCACACCCCCCCGCGTGGAGGGGTGTAAAAACTTCCTGGGGTATACATCCGGCTGAAACAAAGACCTCTAAATAATCATGCTCCAAACCCAACAATCTCCCACTTGGAGAATGATTGTAGCAACTCCACCGCTGCTTCATTTGCTGGACAATGACTCCTCTTTG
>APFE030554716.1:115794-144231 GCA_000404065.3 Pinus taeda | reverse complement strand
TTTCAACACCTTTTGTATGTACTCATTCTGAGACAATGTTAATTTGTGATTTTTCCTATCTCTAGTTATTCTCATACCAAGGATTTGTTTTGCGGCTCCCAAATCCTTCATTGCAAATGAATTTGCCAATTTTCTTTTTCCTATTTCTTTTCCTACAACTGATTCTTATACAAGATCTTTTCATTGAATATTGCATCTCTGCTCCTAATGATTTTGTGCTTTTCATAATCATATAAGCGATAACCAAAATCATTTACACCATATCCAATAAAGGTACATTTCTTTGACTTTGCCTCAAGCTTTGTTCTATTTTCTTTATTAATATGGACAAAGGCCTCACAAACAAAAGGTTTTAAAAAGGAGTAGTTTACCTTTTTACCTATCCATGCTTCCCCTGGAACACCACCATCCAAGGAACTTGAAGGCCCTTTGTTTATTAGATAAACAATAGTATCTATAACATCTGCCCAAAATTGTAAAGGCAATCCTACAAGCAATCTCATGCACCTTGCACGCTCCATGATTGTTCTATTCATCCTTTCTGACACACCATTTTCTTGTGGTGTTCTTGGAACTGTCTTGTAACACCTTGTAACAAAACATCTTGTAACACCTCACCTATCACATTTGCTTCATGATTGTTTTCTTGCTGTGCATATCCTTCTTTTCCCTTCCAAGATCTACAGTGTTTCTTTAGGTGTACTTTATTTCCGCATTTCCAGCACACTATCCCCGATCTAGACTTGGATCTACCTTTCCTTGATTTATTGCAATATCCCGAGCTCTTTCCTCTTTCCATTTTTCTTCCCCTAGACTCTGCACTCAAAGCATTACTCGATGTCTCATCGGAGCTTTTCCGTCGCATTTCCTCGCTCAGGATAGCACCGACAACATCATCAAACTTTAAAGTACTAGATCCAGAAACAGAGTTACTAATGGCCATTACTAAACCATTCCAATTTTCTGGCAATGAGCACAAGAATAATAGAGCTCTAACTTCATCATCAAAGTTTACCCCTACAGAACCTAACTGACTTGTAATAGTATTAAAGTCATTTAAATGGTCTGCAACAGATCCACCTTCTGACATCTTCATATTGAATAACCGTTTCATAAGAAAAACCTTGTTTGAGGCCGAGGGTTTTTCATATAGTTTCTCCAACGCCTTAATCAAACCCTCTGTCGTTGTTTCCTTCAAAATGTTGAAGGTGACTAACGTTGTGAGGCACAACCGTATTGTTCCGAGTGCCTTTCTATTGAGAAGGTTCCATTCTTCATCTGTCAGACTCGTCGACATCTTTGTTTTTTTGCCCAATGGTAGGTATAGATCTTTCTGATATAGATAATCTTCCATCTGCATCTTCCACAACGAGAAGTTTTGGCTATTAAATTTCTCTACCCTAAGCTTACCATCTTCTACCATTGCTCCCACTCGAATGAGGAACCCTTCTTTCCTGTGAGTTTATCAGCCAAATAGACCTTTGGCTCTGATACTAGTTGTTAGAAAATTATATATTACAGAGCAATGGAACACATAGAATATTGCAGAAATATAAACACATAAAACGCATAAAACTAGAGAGACACAGATATACGTGGTTCGCCCAGTTTGGGCTACATCCACCCGAACAATAATTCCTTCCTTTCTATTATCCAACAAAATGAAGAGACACAACCTACAGTAGATCTGCTGTAATATCCTCTATTTTCTCTCACATTATCACCTCTCTGTTTCTCACTTGGAGAATACACATCTATTACACAGCCTCAATACAATGACCTCATAGAAAGAGAGGGGTTGCCTTCTAGGGAAAAAACCCTAAACTAAACCTAAGTTCTATAGTTAGATCATCCGCCTAATGAATGGCTCAGATTGACTAGAAATTACTATCCTTTTGCAAGGCAATTTTACATCTGTTTTTTTTTTTAGCATCGGGGGCACTGCCCCTATCCCAACCTAGGGGGATCGGACCCCTTGAACCCCCACGGGAGGGACAAGTCCCCCCCTCACCCCCCCGCACCCCCCCGTATGGAGGGGTGTACAAACTTCTTGGGGTATACATCCGGCTGAAACAAAGACCTCTAAATAATCATGCTCCACACCCAATAGATATATTTGATGATTGAATGATGTTGTTGATGGATCCAGTCTGAAAACTTATGAAACGTGGTCCCTGGAAGAAAAGAGAAGGTTGTAGCCTTCTTTAGGCCGACACCTATGTACTAGTAAACATATTAGCTAGTACAAGAGATAGGGGGTCGTAGCTCTCTTCCAACAGAAGCTGGAGAACGAGAGAAGGTTGTAGCCTTCTGTAGGTAGAAGCCTGTGTATTGGTATAAGGCTGCACCAGTACAAAAATTGTAAACATAATTTTGTTATTATTAAAAGAAGACAAAGATGATTGTAGCAGGTGGTTTTCACCCACATCATGTTTCCACCTTATATCTTGGTGTTTGTGTGTTGCTTATGTGTGATGCTTTATTTTGCTTTTGCTACACTGTCTAATGAAGTGTTGATATACTGATTAAAGTTCACTACATGATAATTTGGGTAAATCGAAAGATCTCTGCATATACGTTGGTTTCATTAAGTATAGTTGCATATACATGCTAGTTCACTGAGCTGAAGTAGCATATACAAATTAGTTTTGAAAATTAAATTATTGATTTGATAACATTGATTCACCCCCCCTCTCAGTATTATTTCCAACAATTGGTATCAAAGCAGGTCCCTCAGAAGAAGCTTGATCGCTTGAAGGCAGATCCATCATCATGAGTAATCAAGAAAGCGGGGGATCCATTAGACCGCCAGTCTTTGATGGGAGCAACTTCATTTATTGGAAGGTAAGAACCACAACCTATCTTTAATCTCTTGGAATAAATGTCTCGGAAATCGTGGAAGGAGGATATACATTTCCATCAGCCATACCTACAGATACGACAGGTAAAAAGCAATATGAAACCAATGCCAAGGCTGTCAATACATTATTAGGAAGTTTGTCACAATCAGAGTTTGTCAAAGTTATGCAGCTCAAATTAGCCATAGAAATATGGGACAAAATCATTCTAATCTATGAAGGAGACTCTAAGGTAAAACGTGCTAAACTACAAGCTCTCTGAATTCAATATGAAACTCTCAAGATGCACAATGATGAAAGTATAGCTAGTTACTTCTTGCGTATAGATGAGGTTGTTAATTGTATGAAGAATCTGGGTGAAAAGATAAAGGAAGCTACCTTGGTTGAAAAAGTCTTAAGATCCTTGTCTGCTAAATTTGAATCAAAAGTATCTGCCATAGAAGAAAAGTAGGATCTACAGACTATTACTATGACACAACTTCACGGAATATTAACTACCTTTGAGATGAGAAGAGGAGGTCCATCAGATATGTAGAAATTTCACCTATAGATCAAACTAATATATGCAATTTCCTAAAGCATAATACTTGATCTACTTCTACAAAACATTAAGCGGAAGCAAAATTGATTTCATGAGCAACATCAAGCATAAACACATATAACTGATCAAGATAAATAATCACACATAACACAAGATGTATCACTGGGGAAAGCACCAGCATAAAACCCCCAACATTGTATTATCAATCAAGTGGAAATCCTCTTCTGGTTGCAAAAAATATTAGCTCAAGAGCTATCTTGTACTCTTTGCAATCAAAAGATGAAGATCATAGACTCACTAGGCCTCAGTATATTGGCCACCAGTCCTCCAATCCCCTATTTTCTTGCGTAATTTTGATTGGGGTCCAATTACAAAACATATGTGAATTGGCCCCAGATCATACCTACTGTCAACCTCAGGTCCAACAATGCAATCCTTGAGGACACTAGTTCCTCCTGCATGCAAGGAATATTCCAATGGAAGATCCAAGCATCTGATAGTACATTGTCCCTCATCTGATCTCAATTAGGTCTCTGTCTGAACTACCATGTATCAGTTATCCATGAGAAAATATTCAGTTATCTAAAATAATACTTGTCACATGCATGCAAGCATTAACAAACTATATTTTATTATTTTAACAACTAGTTAAAATAATCTAACTGGACTTGAATAGTTAGCACTAAGTCAACTGATTCTCTCATTATAGAACTCATTCTTAATTCCTCAATCAATGGAGAGAATAAAAGATAAATTCCTCAATCAGTGGGACAACTAATTGCATGTTCTCACAAAGAATTCAAGTTTAATTTTTACAACTAATTAACTCATGGAGATTAATCAGTTAATATTTTAAACTGATGTCAAGACAAAATTCAATTATCCTTCCTATAGATAGAACAGGGACTGCTATAAATAGGAAGGGACCCATAAATGTTATTTTTATAACTTCTTATTTTTAGCAGTTTCACCTCTCAACCAAGGTGGCCAATGACCTCACTGGCCAAACTGCTATTTTTAGACATGCTATTTTTAGGAGTTCTATTTTTAGCACATTCTAAATTTAGCATTTCTTATTTTGCACTTTTCAACACTCCCTCTCAACAAGAAAGGGATTATCAACAACCCTAATCCTGTCTCTGTGGAACTCAAACTTGCCTTTTGACAATGCCTTTGTCAAAATATCTGCATCCTATTCCTCAATTGAAATGTATTGCAACATCATGATCCTCTTGACCACACAATCCTGTAGATGATGATAGCAGATATCTATATGCTTGGACTTGTCATGAAACATTGGATTCTCAGAGAGTTTAATGCAACTATGATTATCACAATATATCACTGTAGGATCCATCATCTGACCAAACAATCCCACTAGAATCTTTCGCATCCAGATGGCCTCACATGTAGCCTAACTAGCTGCCATGTACTCTGCCTCCACTGTGCTAAGCGCAACTGATCTCTATTTTCAGCTATACCAAGAAACTGCAGTTGACCCAAGGTTGAAGATTCCTCAAGAAGTGCTCTTCCTGTCTGATGGAATACCTACCAATCTGCATCCGTGAAGCCTTAGAGCTTCACTCCCTTTGTCCGCCTGTACCATAATCCATATTGTGTAGTGCCTTTGAGATATCTCAGCACATGGTTTGCCACCTTCCAAAACAACCTGGTTGGCTGAACCATAGCTTGACTCAATTGGTTCACTGCAAAGCACAAATCCAGTCGTGTGTTCACCAAATACATGAGTGAACCCACAAGCTGCCTATAAACAGTAGTAGCTACTACCTCACCTGAAGTAGCATCCTCCTTCCTCCATTTACCTGCTAGAGGAATCTCCATGGGCTTGCACATCTCCATGTGGAAGCGTCTGAGTATCTCATTGGCATACTTGCCTTGAGACACAAATACTTCCCATCTCTCTGCCACACCTCCATGCCTAGAAAGTAGTGCATGAGGCCCATGTCCTTCATCTCAAACTCTCTTGCAAGATCCTCCTTGCAAGACTTGATTAACTGATCGTCACCTGTCAAAATTGATCATCGACATAAAGTACAATAATCAATATCTTACCATCTACAATGATGTGGTAGAGGTTCGCATCCGCTTCATTCTTGTTGAAGCCCAACCTGGTGAAATAGCTGTTGATCCTGGTATACCAAGCACGGGGTGCTTGCTTCAGCCCATATAATGCTTGCTTGAGCCGACACACATGTGACTCATGATCGAAGGTCTCAAATCCCTCTCGCTGCTCTATATATACCTCTTCTTCAATCTCCCCATTGAGGAATGCTGTCTTCACATCCATCTGATGGATCTTCCAACCCATTTGTGCTGATAGTGCTAGAATCAATCTAATTGATGAATACCTTGCAACAGGAGCAAATGTCTCATCATAGTCAATCCCCTCAACCTGTGAGAAACCACGGGCAACAAACCTTCCCTTGTGTTTCTCAATACTACCATTAGCTGCCTACTTTATCTTGTAAAGCCATCGGGAAGTAACCACTGACTTGTCCCTTGGTCTAGGAACAACATCCCATACACTGTTCCGCATGATAGAATCATACTCCTCTACCATCGCATCCACCCAAACTGGCTGCTGCACTGCCTCCTCAAAAGAAGAAGGCTCGATCACTACACACTCCCCAACTAGGGCCATGTAGCCAGTATATCTATCAAGAGATCTCCTCTGTCTGTGCTGAGAGGATGGCTACCTCACATTCTCTCTCGCATCCTTCATCAATCTATCAGCTTCCCGTGAGCATTTCCACCCATCTCTGGAAGACTCTCTAGCAGTGGTGATCTCCACTACTGGAATATCTGCATGTGGCTAATCAACATCATCAGGAGGCTCCTCCTCCTTAGGAAATAATAGTTCCTCATCATCACCACGCAACTTGAGCTCCCTCTCAAGAGATATTAGCATGGCTCGTTGCTCATCAAACTTCAAATCCCTGCACATTATGGTCCTCTGAATGGCAGGCAAAAACACATGATAGTTGTGAGGTGTATCCATGTACCCCACAAGTATTCCCAACTCAGCTGTTGGGTCTAGCTTCTTCCGAGCATCTTTGGTCACATGATCGAAGACTGGTGATCCAAAGATGTGGAAGTGACTCACATCTGGTCTCTTCCCCGAAAAAGCCTCCATAGGTGTCTTCATCCCCAAAATACGATGAGGACTTTTGTTCTAAAGTTATACTACTGTATTGCATGCCTTAGCCCACAGATGAAGTGGTAGGCCTTGGTCATGCAACATCAATCCAGCTGTGCCCAAAATAGATCTGTTCTTCCTTTCGGTCACCCCATTCTATTGTGGGTTATGAGGAGCCATGAGTTCCCGTTTAATTCCTTTTGAAGCACAAAAGTCCTTAAACTGCTGGGAAGTATACTCTCCTCCGTTATCACTTCACAAGGCCTTCACTTTTATCCCTAATTCTTTCTCTGCCAAAGCTTTGAACTCACAAAACTTCAAGAAGGTTTGATCCTTCTTTTGCATGGAGTAGATCCAACATCTACGAGAAAAATCATCAACAAAAATAACATAGTACCTTTGCTTTCGGATGGAGGCTATAGAGAAGGGCCCACATAAATCTGAATGAGCTATCTCTAGAACTGCTCCTGCTCTACCATCTCGATCATGAAAGAAAGATTTTGCATACTTACCAAAAGTGAAACCTTTGCATGTGCTCACTTTCTCCAGCTTGCACTTGGGTAATCCGGTAGAAATTTGCTGCATGATCTTCAAGGCCCCATGATGCAAGTGGCCCAGTCTCCTATGCCATAACTCGCCAATATATTGGCCATGCATCAACTCTACTTTGGAACTCAAAGCAACATAGTCTTCTACCTGAAACTTATAGATATTCTTAACTCGAATCCCTATCTATTTGGTTTGTCCAGTGTGTATATGCCTTAGGAAAACTTTTCCCAAACTAAAGACAACATCATAGCCTTTATCCTCAAGCATAGAAATAGACACAAGATTATTTTTCAGTCCTAACACATACATAACATTAGAAAGAGAGAGGGGTGAACCATGCTCCCTCTAAAACACAACTATACCTTCACTTGAGACACGGTACTTTCCGTCATCGCCCATCTTGATCCGTATATGGAGATCCTTCTCCTCCAAAGTGTTGAAAATAGTCTTATCACCTGACATGTGGAAAGAAGCTCCACTGTCCAAGTACCAAACACATCCCATGCTGGATGAAACCATGCATGCAATAAGTGAGAAATCCATCTCAAATAGTGAAGCTAGAGCATCAGCATCAGATTCCTTGGAGGAATATTTCTTGGACTTCTTCCTCTTTGGGAAACTAGTAGCATAGCGACCCAAATCATGACAATGGAAGCATCTCACCTTCGACTTGTCAAAATTCTTCCCTCCTCGAGAAGACTTAGATTAGGATGCCTTCCCTTTCCCTTTCTTAGCTTTAGATGCTAAAGCCAAGTTATCTTCATCATCATGCTTTGATGAAGAAGCTCCATCTTTGGTGTTCCGTTTGATCTCCTCCTGCATCAAATCCGGCCATAGTTGTTCCCAATCTGGTAGTTTTTCCCTTCCATTCACTGAGTCTTGGTAGCTATGCCAGCTCTTAGGAAGGCCAAGGAGTGCTAGACTCACCATATCCTCATCAACGGTAGTGACCCCTACGCTTGCAAGCTCATCTCTACAGTTGGTGAGCTTGTTCAAGAATGTAGTGATCGTGTCGTCATTTTCACACTTGATCTTTCAAAGCTTGTCCTTCAGTGCCAACTTCCTCTAATCACTATTATTCTGATATAAATCTTTCAATGTCTTCCAGATTTTGAATGGAGTTTCCTTCCTATGGAGGCTCGAGACTATGTGATCTCGAACTCCCTCTAGGATGATTCTCCTATCTCTAGCCACATTCTTCTTCCAATCTGCAACCTGAGTAGCATCAATAGGCTTAGGGACATCTTGATCAATGAAGTCCTTAATGCCATTATCTTCCAATACTGCCTCCATCCGATCCTTCCAAGCTATGTAGTTTGAGCTGCCATCAAGGGCATACTCAAGCCTTAACCTAGTGAAGGCAATTTGGATGAAATCTGAACTGTGATGAGAACTAGATATCTATATCCCGAATAACAAAATTTGACTTTCTTTCTCTTGCTTGTATATCGTTTCTTGCTTGATTAATTGTGCTCTCATACCATGTAGAATTTTGTATAATTTTTCTACAAATTAGCTAGCTCTGATACCATGTAGAAATTTCACATGTAGATCAAACTGATATATGCAATTTCCTAAAGCATAATACTTGATCTACTTCTACAAAACATGAAGAGGAAGCAAAATCGATTTCATGAGCAACATCAAGCATAAACACATATAACTGGTCAAGAGAAATAACCACACATAACATAAGATGTACCACTGGGGAAAGCACTAGCATAAAACCCCAACACTGTATTATCAATCAAGTGGAAATCCTCTTTTGGTTACAAAAAATATCAGCTCAAGAGCTATCCTGTACTCTTTGCAATCAAAAGATGATGATCATAGACTCACTAGGCCTCAATATATTGGCCACCAATCCTCCAATCCGCTATTTCCTTGCACAATTTTGATTGGCGTCTAATTACAAAACATATGTGAATCGGCCCTAGATCATACCTGCTGTGAACCTCAGGTCCAACTATGCAATCCTTGAGGACAATAGTTCCTCCTGCATGCAAGGAATATTCCATGGGAAGATCCAAACATTTGATAATACACTGTCCCTCATCTGATCTCAATTGGGTCTCTGTCTGAACTGTCATGCATCAGTTATCCATGAGAAAATACTCAATTATCTAAGATAATAGTTGTCACATGCATGCAAGCATTAACAAACTATATTTTATTATTTTAGCAACTTGTTAAAATAATCTAACTGGACTTGACTAGTTAGCACTAAGTCAACTGATTCTCTCATTATAGAACTCATACTTAATTCCTCAATCAGTGGAGAGAATAAAGGATAAATTCCTCAATCAGTGGGACAACTAATTGCATGTTCTCACAAAGACTTCAAGTTTAATTTTTACAACTAATTAACTCATGGAGATTAATCAATTAATATTTTAAACTGTTGTTATGACCAAATTCGATTTTACTTCCTATAGATAGACCAGGGACTGTTATAAATAGGAAGGGACCTAAAAATGCTATTTTTAGAACTTTATATTTTTAGCAGTTTCATCTCTCACCCAAGGTGGCCAATGACCTCACTAGCCAAACTGCTATTTTTAGACATGCTATCTTTAGGAGTTCTATTTTTAGCACATTCTAAATTTAACATTTTTTGTTGCCCACTTTTCAACAAGATATGAGAGAAGCCACATTCAAAGCTTTAGCAAAAGGAAAAGAAGAACTCAATGAATCAGGACATATTTCAGAAGGAGAAGAAGAAGCAAACTTTGTCAAGAACCTTCAATGAGGTTTCGAAATATTTAGAGGTAAATTACCTTTGAAATGTTTTGCCTGTGGTAGAGTCAGTCATTATGTTGCCAAATTCTCTCATAAAGATAAATATGATAAAGGGAAGGAATTTGCAAAATGGAATAGAAAACAAAGTGTAAGTAAAAAGAGCTACTATACTCATGAAGATAACGATGGTTTATCGAATAGTGATGAAGATGAAAATAGTAATGACTATAGACTTCTGATGGCTTATGAAGATGATGATTTTTTGGATGCTTTAGATGAAGATGACCTTTATGAAGAAATCTCTAAACTTAAAATCTATTTATAAGGAAATAATATGATTATAGATACCTTGACATACCAACTTGCTGAAAGAGAAAAACACAATGGAAAACTAGATTGTGAAATTGTGGGTGTAAGAAAGGATCTTGAGAAAACAAAAGCTCTCAATCTCAGATCTACTAAAGGATCAAAAACCTTAAATGAAATGATCAAAGTGCAGCGTTATCCTTTGATAAAGACAAGTTCTTGGATATACTGAAGAAGCATCTCAATCACAGAAGCCATCAACCTCCACTAAAAACTATCTTGATGCAACAAGGAGTAGTGAACAGTTTGACAATCGTCAACAAAGGCACAAAGTAGATCACCAGGTAAACCAGGCTCAATTTACTTCAAGGATGAACAGAAGCCACAACCAAACTCAGGTAAATCGTACTCAATTTGCTTTAAAGATGAATATCAATAGAAACTACAATCACTAGGTCAGAGATTCAATAATCGCAGGAACTTCTTTAATGGTCAATGTTTCTCATGTCATAATTTTGGACACAAAGCTGCTTAATGTGTTGCTTACAAAACCATCATGACTAGAGAAGCACGAAATCAAAGGAATGTGACAGGGATCAAGAAAAGTTCCTATAATAACTTTTCTCTGCTTGAAAATGAGATAGAATGCTTAATCTATAACAACTTTGGCCATGAAGAATCTGAATGCAAGACCAAATTCCATCAAATATCTCAAAAGGAGCAAACTCCAATGAATCCCAAAATATGGAGAAATAAAGAACCAAAAACAGAAAGATGTGGTATAGCCTTGTATGTAGAAGGACAAGAAAACTAGTGGTACATCAACAGTGGATGCTCAAAACACATGACAGGTGATAGAGAAAAAACTACACTCATATAATTCCTTAGAAAAGGAAAAGAGTGTCTCATTTGGGAATGACATTCCCGCTGTCATAAAAGGTAAAGGCTCTATTTTCTTGAAAGAAAAAGTTAAAGCTAGAAATATTATGTATGTTGATGGCTTAAAACATAACCTATTGAGTGTGAGTCAAATGTGTGATCAAGGAAATGAAGTAGTGTTTCGATCAAATGGATGTGTTGTTCTTGAGCTTGATACAGGAGAAACCATGATTAAAGGTACACGAACTCCAAACAACCTATACATACTCAAGGGAGGACAACAACAATGTTATCTAAGCAAAAATGATGAAAACTGGCTATGGCACAGAAGATTGGGACATCTAAGCTTTTCTCAAATAAGAAAAGCATGCAAGTTCCAGGCTGTTTGAGATCTTCCAGATATCAACATTCCTGAAAATACTATATGCAAATCATGTCAATTCAGTAAGAAAAACAGATCTCAATTCATCGAAAAAGAAGGATCAGCTAGTAAGCCCTTTGAACTTGTTCATACTGATTTATGTGGACCATCAAGGAAAAAGTCACCTCGTGAAGAAGAATACTTTATATTGTTCATTGATGATTTTTCCATAATGTGTTGGATAGGTCTTCTAAAGCATAAATATGAAGCATTTGAAAAGTTCAAAGCCTTCAAAGCTTTGGTTGAAAATGAATCAGATCACAAAATAAAATGCCTCAGATCTGATTGAGGAGGGGAATTTACCTCGGATGAATTATTTGACTTTTGTGAACAACATGGAATAAAAAGGCAGTACTCCATCGCAAGGACTCCTCAGTAAAAAGGAGTGATAGAAAGGATGAACATAACTGTACAACAAATGGCTCATGCTATGCTAGATGAATATGGAACTCCTGCAACCTTTTGGAGTGAAGTTGCATTCGTTGTCGTCACTATTCTCAACCAAGAAAATGTTTGGGTAAACAACACTCAAACTCTGCATGAACTTTGGTATGGTAAAATTCCTACGGTAAAGTACTTCAAAGTTTTTGGAAGCAAATGTTACATCAAAAGGACTGATGAAAAACTTGGTAAGTTTGAACCTAGAGCAGATGAAGGCATTCTTCTTGGCTACTCTTCCCGAAGTAAAGGATATAAATGTTATAACAAAAGTCTTGGGAAAATTATTGAAAGTACTGGTGTTGTAGTTGATGAAGCATGCAAAAATAAAAAACAGATAAGAACCAAATATCATGAAGAAGATGAGGATCAATTTCCCACATCAAATCACACTGATTCTGAAGAAGAAACCACTAAAGCACCAGAAGAAGAGATAACGATAGAAGAAGAGACTCCATCCAGGTATGTTCTGAAAAATCATCCAAAAACTCAAATTTTGGGGGAAAAAGGGGCAGGTGTGCAGACAAGAAGAACTATTGCCGAAACCTCAAGCTATCTAGCATTACTATCTTCCACTGAACCTCAAAATGTGAATGAAGCATATAAAGATGAATGCCGGGTCAAGGCCATGAATGAAGAACTTGAGCAAATTGAAAAGAATAATACTTGGGAATTAGTTCCTAGACCTCATGATAAGAATATCATAAGAACTAAATGGATATTCAAAAACAAGCTGAATGAAAATGGAGAAGTTATTAGAAATAAGGCCAGACTTGTTTGCAAAGGATATGCTCAACAAGAAGGTATAGATTTTGAAGAAACTTTTGCACTTGTTGCTAGAATTGAATCCATAGGAATGTTTCTTGC
The DNA here is from genome assembly GCA_000404065.3 of Pinus taeda. Lineage (NCBI taxonomy): Eukaryota > Viridiplantae > Streptophyta > Pinopsida > Pinales > Pinaceae > Pinus > Pinus taeda. The sequence goes on along the minus strand of APFE030554716.1, from coordinate 131,476 downwards.
TCTTTCTAGTTTTCAGAAATTCAAAGTATACCAAATGGATGTAAAATCTGCCTTTCTTAATGGAGACTTAGAAGAAGAAGTCTATATTGAACAACCAGAAGGATTCATTCTTGGAAATGATGCAAAACTTGTATGCAAACTCAGAAAAGCTCTCTATGGTCTAAAACAGGCTCCAAGAGCATGGTATTACCGTCCTGACAAATATCTCCACCAACAAGGTTTTTTAAAGGGGTCAACAGATAGCAATCTATATACAAATATGGACATTGATAAATTGCTAATAATTGTTGTGTATGTTGATGATTTCATCTTTGGTAGCAATGAAGAATCCATGAGTCAAAATTTTGCCTTAGTAATGCAGCAAGAATTTGAAATCTCCTTGCTTGGTGAGCTCACCTAATTTCTTGGTCTACAAGTTCAACAGAATAAAGATGGTATTTTTCTCTCACAAACCAAATATCTCAAACAGATCCTGAAAAGGTACGGCATGGAAGATTATAAACCAGTATGTACCCCAATGGTAACAGGATGCAGTCTTAGCTCAAATGATGAATCAACAACAGTACATCAACTAACTTATAGATCCATGATTGGTAGTCTGCTTTATCTAACAGGTACTCGATTGGACATCATGCATGTAGTGGGAATAGTTGGAAGATTCCAAGCAAATCCTAAAGAAACACACCTTTAGGCAGTCAAAAGGATTTTCAATTATCTTCAAGGAACATAGAACTTTGGTTTATGGTATCCTAGAGATATAGATGTTACACTTCATGCATATATAGATGTAGGTTGGGTAGGAAGTGTTGATGACAGAAAAAGCACTAGTGGTGGTGCATTCTATATGGGTTCTAGGTTAGTGTCTTGGTTCAACAAGAAACAAAATTCAATTGCATTATCTACAGTTGAAGTAGAATACGTGGCTACTGCATCTTGCTGCACACAACTACTTTGGATGATGCAAACCTTGCAAGACATTTAAATTACATGTACTCCACCCATCTCCATTCTATGTGATAACACAAGTGCCATCAATATTTCAAAGAATCTAGTCATGCACTCCACGACCAAGCACATACCCATCAAATATCATTTTCTACGTGAACAAGTGCTTGAACAAAAGGTCAAATTGGAGTATGTTCCCTCCAAAGAAGAGGTTGTTGATATATTCACTAAACCACTTGCCAGAGAGACATTTGAATATTTCAGACAAAAGCTGGGAGTAGTTGCTGCATCATCCTGTTGTTAAATCCTAACTTCTCAAAGAAAGGTGGTTAAACGCGAGTTTCATGAATCATAGTCGCATATATATGCTGGTTTCTGTGGGTACAATCGTGTATATGCTGGTTTGAGGAAAAGCAGTGGGCTAGACTCAGGATAAAGGGGTCTGATATGGTTCACTGAATTATCTGCTCTGCTTGATGATGATTACAGTTTGTTGATGACATATGGAAATATGTTGGCTCTCATAAGTTGTTGATAACTTGATATATATCTGATTGATGATGATGCCTTGATAACTCTTTTGATATATGAAATAATCAGATCTAACAATGAACATCTGACACAGGTTCAGGGGGAGCATATGCTTCTAATAATGCATATTGTTGGCATTATCTTAGAAGATCTCGGTGCAGATTTTGTTTAAGGTGGAACAGGTTGAGGGGGAGAACATGGTTGCTGGTCTGGATGCTGATTGACAGATGCTGCTAATGATAGTTGTTGATGACTATCCTGGTCTTGTTTAAGATATTTGGTCTCTATTATATATGTCATGTATACCTTTTAATATAAAAACTCCACTAGCATGTTTTATATATCATATCAATCATCATTCGTAATTTTATCAATCTTGATGATAAATAAATAAAAACATGATTTTGTTTTAAGTATTTTATGTTTTTTCTATTGTCTATTGCCAGTCTCACAAATATAATTAACTAAATAGCTTTAAAAGTGTTCGTTGAGGTATTTATAGAAATGAATTCTTATAGTGATCAGATATTGGGTAAGATTATGTCTTTACTATATACCTCATATATTTATATGCATTTTCTACTATGTTCAACATACTTTCATAAAATCTTTTCCCTCTCTCATTAACTTCCACATCCATTTCCAATGTACTAAAGGCCATTTTATGGTCATTTACCCCATAAATTTTCAAATTATTAGGATGGTTGTCTGTTCTCTCATTATCCATCCCTACCTAACATTTTGTACATGTGAAATTAAATATTTGAAACATATTAAAAATTATGGTTAATAAGTACATTTATAATAAAATGTGAAATAAAATTTTAATAACTTTTTATAAAATTAATATGGTTGTTTCTTTCCTTATTATGTAGCCTTACACAAACACAACATTTAATAAATATGAGATTAAATATTTGAAACATATGAGAAATTATTATTAAGAAGTAGATTTATAATAAAAAGTTAAATAAAAGTTTCATATTAATCACTATTTGAAACATATAATTCATTTCCTTACAACATTTCCATAAATATTTTGTTGACTTTACACGAACTTTTACACCATTCGTAGAGCAAAGTGATGGAAGAGTCTAGAAGAGATAATTTTTCCTATCAAGTAGAGCATTATGGTAAGGCTATACAAGAATGTTATTTGCAACCTTAGGACTACTAAGTGTTAGTAGGAGGAAATTAAATGTAATATTGGATTCAAGAAAGGGTTTCCCTTATCCCCTACCATTTTTGGCATATACATTAATAAGATAGAAGAGTGTTTGGAAGAAGTAGGTTGTGTTAGTCCCACAGTCACTAGTACGGTCATAAATATTCTCCTTTATATAGATGATATTGTTCTTTTAGTAAGGAAACATTACAATCTTAATAAGAAACTTAGAGCCCACCAATATTTCTGGTCCAAGATGGATACGATTGTAAATATAGACAAAACTAAAGTCTTTATAATTAGATCCAAAAAAATCACCTATAATATGTTAATTTATGATAAAAACTCCTTGTTGGAATTTCATTCATATGAATATATGGGAATTAAAATTCATCATAAGGTAAATTGAAATTATAGAATTAAGAAGAGGATAAATGTATGTTGGAAAGCTTAATATGTGCTTGAAAACAATTCTAAGTGAGCAGATATTCAATTTTGGATAGAAATAAACTCCTCTATGAGACTCTTATCACTACTATTATTTTATATGGATGTGAGGCTTGAGGTTGCAGTATATCTAAAGAGTCATAAAGAAATATTGAACAAATCCAAAAGTAGTTTATAACTACTTTTGACTAGTTATCATCATAAAAAACATGGTTCTGACTAGGTATCTAATGATAAGAACATATTATACAACACACATGCCGAGAGGTTTCCTAAAATCACTTCTATCTATAGGAAAGACCCCGACCTTTAACTCAATCGAGGGTGGCATAAGGTTACCCAACCTTGGCTAGACTATTGGGGAAGAATGGAAGAGATCATCTCAATGAATTCAGATAATGTTAAAAAAATTATTGCTTCGAAATTTAAGGAGAAATTATGGGGAAATAATGTTACACCTTTTTTTTCTTTATGTTAATGCATTGATATTCTTAAACTGGATGATTTTTAGATTTGATGGCTAGAAATCCATGTTGGATTTGACATGAATGTAAACAATAAAGTTATTATAATGTAATAAATAGATTTTCATTAAGAAATAAAAAGATGGAAATTACTTGGTAAAGAAACACTAGAGCTAACAGATTCTTTCCAAGATTTGGTAACAATTATTCGTGGATGAGATCGAAATAAACCTTCCCTTAAATGACTCCTAAAAATCCATAGGAGGTGATAAACAAAATTTAATATGATGGGCGAGAAATATCTATTAAATCACTTAGTTGGAGAAAAAACGAAGTACGATTGAAAGAAAGAATCATGGGAGAGAAAGGTAGGCTTTATAGAAAAAGTAAAAACTACTTTCTTGAAGAAATCCTAGGCAGTTGAGTTGGAAGACCCAAAAAGGCGGGACACTGCTAGGAAAATCTACTTGCAAGGAAAAATATAAAATATAGCATTAAGGAATCAATGAGGGGGTTGATTCCATTGGAAATCTTATCACAATTAGGGAGGAACTGGTAGATTCAGTTCATGATTGGGAGGAAAGTGTGTTTGCCAAGTATATTTCCAGCAACCTATATGTCTAGAAATTATTTTTTTATGTTTTATTTTCATAATTTGACTAATTAATTAGGTGTATAAAATAGGCGAAGAATTTTAGGAAAAGCAGTGTGGGAGTACATTTTGGTTATTTAGTTGAATGAAATTAAATTATATGATACTCATAATCAACTATGGTTTTCTTTGATGGAGTATGTGATTAGGTGTGCATATTGGTCATAAATATGGTGATGACAATTTGATGTTAAATGTATAATATAGATGTACAAGGGGGAATTCTTTTAAGAAAAATATCTTATCATTCTTGAGAAAAATAGCCATGAATAGACTGCGCATAAGTGATAGAAGAACAAAATCATAACTATGAGATGCTGAATTTAAAATTAATCATTTGTACTTGATTCTCGAATAGTAAAATATGCACAATCGTGTAGACAAAATATATATTTATATATTATATATAAGAAAAAAAACGAAAGAAATCAAAACCTCTTAGAGAAAATATGGAGTTCGTCATACTAATGTTGTGAGACTTATGACTCCATAAGTATGGGTATGTAGGAGTGGTTGGACACTATTTTCAACTATTCTGAGTGTGGAACACCCATTATAACTATGCCAGTATGAAAAGAATAAAACTTTTTCTAAGACAATAAGTACACAATACGTTCTATTAAGAATAGGATTTAATTTTTCCTCATATTAAAAGTAATGGAGAGAGAGAAATAGAGATAAAATTCATATATATTTAATCAAATTAACTAGCAAGATAGAGGAGCATCTAAATGGAAGTTAATCGTCGAGATGCACTTGGAGCAATTAAATACATTTTAGGCCAATGTGGTTAAAATTCCGAAATATGAACACAAGTTTTATATAAGAATTGGAATGAAATATATACTAATATATATATATAATATATATATATACTATATATATATAATATATAACAATATTTTGGGAAATAAATTATATCATTTAGTAAACAAGGGTAGCATAACAAAAGTGTGCTACCATATCAAATTAAACATAAATCGATAATTCATCTTGTAACACATGAAAAAGAACTCATAGAAGCATTATTTGTATGTGCAGTTGAGTTCATATTAAACAGGGGTCATACCCTGTGAAGATTTGGTTAGATTTGTAAAATTCTATTCTATATTATTGCAGGTTGTAAGAAAAGAAAACATTTCTATACTGGAGTATTATGTGAAAGATGGAAAATTTGAGACATTGTGATTCAAATGAGGAATATGAACTAATTTTGTCTTTCATAAAATCTAGTATAGAGATATGAGAAATGCATGCAATTAAAATTTTGGGAATCTTCCTCAGTGATATACCATCGAACCAAAAACTGAAAACAAAACTAAAAAAACCTACAAGTAACCCTTCTCATAAATAAAAACATATACGACCTTTGACATACTAGCCAAAACAAACACCAGGAAGATATGATAAAAATTCCTCATTGTATAGCTATTTTTATGCTTAATTACATATTTAATACATGCAAATTAAATACACATAAATGTTAATTTAGATAAAATGCAAGATAATAGAGTGATTCTCCCTATTCCTTTATTCACCTATTGTCTCAAAAGAAATGGAAACAATGTTTCTACTTGATTTACTAGAAGAAGAAGAAGAAGTAGGTGTTTTGCGCACCTTGCACCATAGTCTGAATGATCACAAAACAATAGGGTTATATCGAACCGACCTGTAGCCAAAAATGGGAAGAAGTTAAAAGATGGAGAATGCCTTGTACTATAAACACAATTGGTCCTAGTAGCATAATACCTATCACCGTACATCTGGAAAAGGAAGTGAGCTCTGTAATGCTAGTCGTATGAATAAACAACACATGACAAAAGAAAAAAGAAAAAATTCGAAATGACTGATAAACTTCCTGTAAAACACAACAAAGCCTACTTGTAGCTCAAGACACCTATGGTGTCATGCTTCCTAGAAAAAAAATAATCCCACATGATGCCATTAAATACTAGGTAGATGGAATATCGCAATAGTGACATAAAAATTAACAGAAATACAATTTACCAAGGGTTCAAAGCCTTATGACTTACAGGAATTATGGGTTGATATGTCCATGGCCTTACGAACTTATGGAAACAAAATGAAAGAAAAAAAAATAAGGAAAATTGGAATAATCACCTATCAATCTCAATGCAAGCATAGAACAAACTCCATGGGAAGAAGCACCACAAAAGACGAGACTTCAAAAGCCTACATAATAATATAAAACTATATGTTAAGGAAGCGTTGAAAACTGATAAATGAATCTAGGAAGAAGGAAATAAAATAACCCAAATCGTTGAAACAAGAAACTTCGTAACAAAGGAAAACATTACCTTTGAGAGCCCTCCTACTTGAAAAGGAATTTTGGTCAGAGAACCTAGAAACCTGGAAAAGCGTCACCATATTAGCAGTATGGTGGAAGGCCTATAGGAACCTGATATAATGAAGGAATCTGGTGAGATTAGGTAACACAATATATGGTACTGAAGTGGTTATGTTAAAAAATAACATCATAGAGACCCTCTAAAATCAATTACCATGCAGACTATCAAGAATTATAGAGCTTGAGACAAAGGAGAAGTATAAATTTCATGAGCATCCAAGAGGATAATAGAAATTGTTGCCTCCTAGAAATTTTCTAGTGGTGCCTTCCAAGGCATGACACACTTCCATAATCATGAATTTCCAAATCTGGCATAATGAGTCCGAAGTGATAGTCTAGGTTTTCCCAGTGTTATAGCAGCTATAACCACCCTCCAAAATTTTTCCTTAGCTTCATTTTGGAGCCTCCCTAGCAACCTTTCACAAAACCTTGTCTCACTTCATCAAGTACACAAGCTTCAATGTTTTTCTGGCACAATGATAACTTTTTGATAAAAGCTTGATGCATTACTCTCACAGGCTCTTCACCCGAACTTGGTCCAGCTGCAAGCTGAGTAGCTCCCCCAATAAATTGTGTGATTTTGGAGGGAAACCAACATTCCCTCCATAAATTGTGCAATTCTATCTGGCAGCCTGCTGGGCTCCATAATTGCGCAATCTTTCTAGTTAGGCTTCACCCAAAAAACTATGCAATCATTCCCAGCAAGATTGCTCAGCCCAGGAATTGTGCAATACTGGGTAATAGTCAACTGCTCTGCCTAGAGGTTGTGAAAATCTCCTAGGAAGCCATTCCAGATCCCATCCAGAAATGCACATTTTCTCCCAATAGTTGAGTAGCTGCATGTATGAGAAGTTGCGTTGACCAGTTCCACCCATGTGTGTCATGAGCTCAAACTTATTTATTCGATGCATCAAATATCATTCCTTCACATCGACCTTGGAGCTCTAACATCCCACAGCATATCCAGGAATCTTTGAGACATCTGGCTCAACTATTCACATGTAAGTGATACCAACTTGTAGTTTTCAACATTCCTGTCACTTTTTGTGTTTTTGATTGTTTTAATGTTGTTTGCTTGATTTCTTTGAATGCTTTCTATCATTTACATGCATACTAGCTTCTACTAGCACTGTTTTAGTTTTCATTGCTATCTCATTCCATGGTGACATGAACTTGCATGTTGTTGTTGATTACATGCAAACATCAATGATGAGATACAAGGGAGCCCCACTTCAATTTACTAAGATGATGAAGGCTAGTGCAATTGAGCTTAAGACATGTATCCCTAGTCATATCCAAAACTATGAAGAGCTCTCGTAGCTCATCACTAGTATATAGACTTCCCATCCACATGTGTTCAAGAGCATGGAAGTTGTGGTGCACACACATGCAATTCCATCTATTGGGACTCTCACCGAGGCGACGACAAAGGCACAGGTCCATCTAGAGCTTGACTCATACTCGAATGAGTTGATGTGCATTGCCACCAACCCAGACTTTCCCATCAGAGAAGACATCATGCACAAGTATGTTATTGGTCCAACTGCATTGAAGACAATGATGTGTATTCTTACAGATGAGTTGGACAGAGAAGCCCGATCGGTGTACCCAGATGCTATGGAGGCAAGAGTCAGGTTCGAGAAAGATGTCACTTTGGAGCACACAGACACCATCAAGGACTACCGATCTTGGCATAATTATGTTACTATTGATCAACGCAAGGATGTTGAGGTGTTGGATTTCCATGGTTGTCTAAGTCATAGTGATTTCTAGCATGGCTTGCTTAAGCCACTTCTCTGACATGGGTACATGTGCATTGTAATGTAATGTCTTGTAAAGTGTAAGTCAAGTTGTAATAGTTGGACGTAACAGTCATAGAGTAGATGAAGAGTCATGAGGGTAGTTGAACTTTCACAAAGGGGAATGTCAAGTGCCAGCACACCCATTGCTATAAATAGTTCCTAATAACTCATTGTATAGGCTTTTGGTTAGCCAAGCCTCCAATAAGACTATCTTGGAGAGACCTTGGACATTATTGTCACGAGCCTTGGATTCTCCACTATGCAGAGCTAGTACATCTCTTTGGAGGAGTAGGCAATTGTGGTTGTAACGTTCCGCTATCAGAACTAGTGGTTGGACATGGATGTATTCATACGTTGTATTTTATTTTATGCTATCCGGTTTACTCTAAATGATATATGTATTTGTTTTCTTACGCATGCATGTATAGCTATCTGTGTATGTATGTATGACTCTTTAAGAAATGTGTTGTTGGTTTAACCATCACTTTGGATTGCTTCCTAACTTTCCTTCCATGTTGTGATGTATGTTTTCTCATGTGTTCCCTTCTTAACTGTGTGCTATCACAGGGTTCCAAGGAGTGCACTCATCTCAACCCCCATGTGTTAGAACCTCTCATGCACCTTCCTTGGATCGTTGCAATTGTGACACCCTTGCTACCAATAGATTTATATTACTTCCCTCTGTGCGAAATCGCAGTCAAGGCATTACCATATGACCCATTGCTGGGACTCCTACACCAAACAATCTAAGGTCTAATTGGGACTTATTACTAGGGAGATCCCTTGAAATGTTGATGGGTCCAACACCGTCAACATTTCTGGCGCTAGAAGGATAGCAAGATGACAAGCTATGTCCTCTCATCCCATTTTTAACCTTTACATATCTATCATGGATTCTTGCACTCTCCTCCCTCTGTAATGTTTTTCGAATCATGAAGATGTCACCATCACGATGGAGTTATTTGATTTCTTTGCCACTTACAAGTATGATGGTGAAGGTGAGGTGGCCTGGCCTAAGTTCTTACATGACTTTCTTTCCATGATTCATGAGGAAGATGGGTGCAATGACACACATGCCAACTTGATGCTTTCATATACACTTCACGAATCTCCACTTCGATGGTTGTGCAACCTACCGGTTGACAACATGTACTCACTTGAGAGCTTATGTGATCTTATTGAAGACAGTTGCCATCATTTTCATCTAGACCATCTTGACAAAAAAGATGTTACAACAATGGAAGGCTCCACATGAATCAACTATGGATTTTTGGCAGCACTTCCGTGACTTGCAGTATCAAGCTCTGAAGAGCCAAATGAAATTTTTCTATCTCTGGGATAGGTTTGAGTATTGTGTTAAGAAATATGCTCGTCCCAAGAAGAAGTTTGAAATCAAGCCTCGCTCAACATTATTCAATGATGGAGCTGCACAATCCTAGATGGATGCGTTCACTATCACGAGTGACTGTCCGTCATCCCCTCATCAAACAACTCCACCACTGTAGAGTGATGTTGAGGATCATGCTCACACACCTGTTCAACTATCACATCCTCCCAACATCACTTCGCTTAATTTTCTTGCAGATTTGGTTGTGAACCCATCGAGTTGTCATATGCATTTTGTTCCACAACCTCTGTCTTCACACTCGGTTGTTCCTCTGGATGATACTTTCTTGTGTTCTTCCATTCCAAACTCTACACTTGTTGTGAACAAGGATCAAGCCACCGACAGAGTTGGTGTTGCACAACCAACATGCACTATCATTCATGAAGAGTATGAGTGGGAGCTTGAGCATCAACACTCGTCAAAGGATGACCCCCTTCCATCCAATCCTCCTTCGTTCTTTCCTGACATCTTTGGTGACCCTGCCATCCATGGTTTCACATGTGTATCTTCATCCACATATGCACCCATTTTTGATCACTCACGAGATACGCTAGATGTCATTCCATCATCCGATAATGGAGAGGATAAGTTATTCATTGAAAATCCACTCGATATTTCATCTATCTTTTCTGGAAACATAGAGGATGAATTGGTTCGCTTCTCATCTACCCCTATGTTTGATTCATCTGATCATGAGGATGTTGATTAATTTATCAATTTTTCTGAATGTGGCTATTGTGATCCATTTACTCATATATTCGATCATAATCATGTTTCTATCACAATTGATTTTTTGAAGCCACTGGTTTATGATGATCTATCTGACAATGAAGTTGAAACACCTAAGCCTGTTGAGGCACTTCAGCCTAAGCTGATGGTTATGTCAGGCCTTCGCTGTCCTGAGGTTGGGTTCACTTCTGATCATGAAATTGTTCAGTCACCCAAGGCTCCTTATCACTCATCTGTATGCATTGAAGATCAATATCACACACAAATCATTCTTCCTCCATCAAACTGCACAATCCTATCACTCATGCATTGGAGGAATCTTACATTGCAAGCACACATGTACGACGCAAGTTGTCTTTGTTTCCTTTGTTTGCTTTCATGTTTCATTCAAGAGTGTGCTTATGCTTCAAAGTTTCATGCAGTGTCGCACATCACCATGCTGAGTCCGTAGACTACTCGTCATGCACTTCCACTCAGTTATGTCATGTGGGCACTTTGAAACACAAAGTGTGGTTGTCTTCATTGTTATATCTTTCTTGCTTGTTGGTTCACACAACTAGGTTGCTCGCAGACCAAGACTTCACCAACATTGGTCAACCAATGCACCGGTGGCTACGTTGGAAATATCACTTCACGTGATCAGGCCCATGCCCCATTAGCTTAGGAGTAGGAGTGGTGTTTTCTTTCAGTTGGTTTTCTTGCATGCTTGTTTACTTGCTTGGTTTGTTCACTAGTTTGTTTGCTTACTTGTTTGCTTACCTTGTTTTTCCTTTTTCTTTTATTTGTTGTTGGTTAGCTTGCTTGTTTTGTTCGTAGCTTAGCTTCACATGAAACGATGTATGAATCTTGAAACAAGCTAAGTAAAATACAAGAGGCCTTGTGTAGCTATCACTCCTTGGCTATCTGTCATCTTGCCTATGTATGAAGAACTTGTTACTTTTAGTCCATGATATGTCAAAGGAAAATAAGTACTATTTGAAGTGAACCTTGGTGAAAACACAACTCTTGCGTGCTAACCAATATCACCTACACTAGTCAGTTATTTTGGGTTAACCCTTGTCAGCTCAGTCAAGTAGAGGAAAGTGAGGTGGAAAAACTTAACAGGCATGTTAGAGATATAATAAACTACTTCTCTGCTGGAACAACCTCTTCTACTCCCAATAAGTTGGGATCCCTCTTCATCCTCTGAAATGAATAAGTGTTATGCAGAGTTACGAGAAATGAAAAATCAAAATGTGAAAAAGGTAAAAAAATGAATAAGATGAAAGAAGGGAAAGGCTTCCTACGCCGAGAGGTGAAGTAACTCCGTCAGGGTACTAACTAGGCTTGCTGGCAGTGGAGCCATGCTTATGTTCCTATGTGACTCTGCTTGGGTACTATCCAGGCCTGCTAGAAGTGGAGCAACACCAGAGGTGAAACTATGACTCTGACGACTATAGTGCTTGTGCACCAATATACCCCTCAAACCCAATTGAAACAACTATGTTGCCCTGGCTTGGAATTTCTGTCAATCAACCAAGAGCTTGGTAGATGCTACATCTTACAATCAAGCTAGTGTGAAATCAGGATGAACTGAGAACTGAAGAATATTTCTGAAGCTGTTAGACTTTCTTTTCACGAAAAAGGTCCATTCAGAGAGCTAGAGTTCTACCAGTGTGTCGCCAAGTGGTGTAGCGGCTACAACCACCCTCAAAATTTTTGCCTTAGCTTCATTTTGGAGCCCCCCTACTAGCCTCTCATATCACCTTGTCTTGCTTCGTCAACTACACAAGCTTTAGTGTTTTTCTGGCACAAAGATAGCCTGTCAATCAAAGCTTGATGCATTCCCCTCATAGGATGTTCACCTGGACTTGGTCCAGCTACAAGCTGAGCAACTCCCCCAAGAAATTGTGCAATTCTGGAGGGAAAGCAACCTTCCCTCCATAAATTGTTCAATTCTATTTGGCAGCCTGCTGGGCTCTAGAATTGCACAATCCTCTCAATTAGGCTTCACCTAGAAAAATGTACAATCCTTCCTAGTAGGCTTACTTAGCCTAGGAATTGCACAATCCTAGGTAGTAGTCAACTGTTTTGCCCAGAAATTGCATAAATGTCCTAGGCATCTAGCCTTGCTCCTATCCAAAAATACACATTTTCTCCCAGCAGTTGAGCAGCCTCATGCATGAGGCGTTGGGTTGACCAGTTCCACTTGGGACCTAGGAAACTTGACTTGCATGCATGGATTTCTTCTTCCCGGAATAAAAAAATTCAACATGCAAAAAGCATCCCATGATTTAGGGAGCTATTTTTAGCAGCCAGAGGTTACATGCAAAGTTCGTTTTAGAAACTTTCCTTCAAGTGTCACTTTCTCCTAGATTTGTGTCATGTGTGTCATGACCTCAAACTTATTTATTCGAAGCATCATAGATCATTATTTCACATTGATCTTAGAGCTCTGACATCCCACAGCGTATCCAGGACCCTTCGACACATCCAACTCAACTATTCATGGGTAAGTGGTCTCAACTTATCTTTTTCAGCATGTCTGTCGCTTTTTGTGTTTTCTCTTGTGTGAGTGTTGTTCCCTTGATTTATTTGAATGCTTGTTGCCATTTACATGCATACTAGCTTGTACTAGCACCATTTTAGTTTTTGCTGCTATCTCACTGTTGTCACATGCATGAAACTGTTTTCCATGAATATTTGCTGATTCAGGGACTTGCTTCACCCACATGCATGTTGATCTATTTAGTGAATCTTCCATTCAATGTTTGCATGCATGAACAATCAATTCCACTTTCACTTAGTGTCGCCATGAATTCACTTTTAGATTTGCTTTCAGTTGCCCCTCGGCAGGTCTGGGTAGCCTTGGCTTAGACTCTGCCTCACCAAACAACATCTCGCAATCTGGAAAAGGAAGGCTCTGTATTCTTCTCTAGAAATACACATTTCTTTCTAGGAACTGTCCTCCAGGACTGTTTTACACATTTTTGAAAGATAGTGACTGTTGACCCAGAAATTTGTGTAATGTGGTCCCATGAGACCGCAGTCATTGGCAACCGAAATTATGCATTGCGCAATCCTAGCAGTCAGCCTGGATTTCACATTACACAAATATAGAAGCCAGCCTTACCTCCCAGAAAGCCTAGACTACCTTTTGTGTAATTTTGGTAGCTAGTCACCTAACCTCTTAAAATAAATTGTGCAACATTTTCCTATCAACTCCTAGGTATGTGTTATGTCATTCCCTAAATTTTCTTTGGTTTTCACTAAAATATTTCTTTCCATACATGTTGCTTTGTCTCCATGTATTTCAGGTTTTCATCCACCTCTTAGCAGTACAAGATCAATGGCCTCCAAGAGAGAAGGATAGAAAGACACTGATAGAAATCCAACTGGAGCAGTTGTTGAGTAGGTGTCCGCATGTCTATTGATCTATGAAGATACCAAGTTGTTTCCAGACAAAGACATCAATCTAAAATGGCAAAAGGTCAATGAAGCATTTGCAGGCACTTTTGTGAAAGACCTCGAAGATCGTCAGGTGTATGTGAACATTCACAAGTCCAATTTGTACTGATTGCATGCAGATACCCCGTGTTCCCATCCGTGGAGATGATACATTGGATCATATCGCACACTGGTGCTGAGACGATGACTCGAAGTAGTGTCATCGAGAAAAATATTACCAACTTCTGGGCACAAGATTATGATAAGATGTATCATATGTCGAAGCCCGTAACTATCATGGAGACTCCTTTCAACTTACCCAACATTAGTGCCAACTCCAGAGACATTCTGAAGAACTGGGTAAAGGAGCTGGCTAGATTTAGAATGACACCCAAACAAATCTATAAGATGAAGATATTGTAGAATATGTATCAATACTTAGTCATAATTTCATGTTGACTATGTGGGTAAGAAAGCATAGAAACCTTCCCACGGAGTTGGGTGATCGCACTGAACCAACTAGCTAGACAGGGTAAACCATGCAACTAGTTCGGCATGTTGGCTCATTAGCTAAAGGAAGAGGTAATGAAGGCTCGAAAGTCACTTGGAGGTATGGAAGCAAAGATCTACATGTCCACCTACATCTTAGATGCAATCTGTGCCTGACAGGAGTTCCCGGGCTTGGATTTGTGATGATCACTGGTGGAGACTATTGTGAACACACATTGTAAGTTGTTTTCCAAATGCAGCTTCAGAGGAGTAATCACACGGTTGTTCGATCATTTTTTTACCCCAGTATAGAAGATGATATTTGAATAGGATCCACCCTATATGTCGAACGAAGCAATGGAGGCACAAATAGACATTTCTGATGGGTATGCATTACCGTCTGACACCTTCATAAGAATGTTCAGCATGGAGAAGCCTCTACATGTTCTACTAAAGTTTTCCTTAGACATACTCGTAATGCAGGAAGTAACATATCACATCTCATAATGATTGACAGCTAGACTGCACCAGAAGAAGAAGGCACCTTGGCCCACTCGTCAGTTGTGGATTGGGTTATACGAGATCCAGAATATCAAGAAGTAGAATTGATGAAGAAGCATCCATTCAACCTCCAAAGCTACAATCCATATGACCCACATTGTATTGTGAAAGATCACTGTATGAGAGTATAGTTCAACTCAATCCACGAGACATTTCATTGGGCTAAGGAGGACCCATGGAGATACTGCTACAGTTTCTCTAGACCCAATGAATAGGTCAACTTCATTGCGTAGTGGTTAGCGAAGCAACATGAAGTGGAATCCTAAAAAGCACCAGAACCAACACCAATAGAAGTAGAGGCAAGCATTGTTACACAAAAATGTCGTCACCTTGATTATTTGCAGTCAGTGTGGGTATATCACCACCTATACCAGCTTCCTAAGCAAGTATTAAACCTCAGCTCTTCAAAACAAGCTTTAGAAATGAGAGAAAGACATCAAAAAAGCAATGTAACTCTGGTTCCGCACTTTCTCTCTCTTTTGCTTGCGGGCCCGAACCTTCTGTTCAGAATATCTGTGTACTTATACGCTCTGTATGTAAAGGGGAGGGTGCGTACCCCTGTAAAAGTCAAAAGGTGCAATCTTTATCTTAAAAAACTTATCTTGGGTTAATTCTAGAGTTTTCTAGAAGCATTTGTTACGTGGATTGTTCGCTCCAAGTGGTTCATGCATCCCATGAGAGGAGAAACTAATCCCTTGTTGAGAGGAGCTATCCCT
>APFE030554716.1:50740-107086 GCA_000404065.3 Pinus taeda | reverse complement strand
TCATATATATATTTTGCATTGAATGTTTTTACAGGTTCTAATCGGGCTCTCCGCAAGATGATCCTCGAAATGATAAAGCACTTCACTCTTCCTATATGATAAATGAAAAAATCCTCATATACTACAGACTTCGCACTTTAGGGGGCAATCTGTTACACAAAAATGTCGTCACCTTGATTATTTGCAGTTAGTGTAGGCCTATCACCACCTATACCAGCTTCCTAAGCAAGTCTTAAACCTCAGCTCTTCAAAACAAGCTCGAGAAAAGAGAGAAAGACATCAAAAAAGCAATGTAACTCTGGTTCCGCACTTTCTCTCACTTTTGCCTGCGGGCCCGAACCTTCTGTTCAAAATATCTACGTACTTATACGCTCTGTATGTAAAGGGGAAGGTGCGTACCCCTGTAAAAGTCAAAAGGCGCAATCTTTATCTTAAAAAACTCATCTTGGGTTAATTCTAAAGTTTTCTAGAAGCATTTGTTACGTGGATTGTTTGCTCCAAGTGGTTCATGCATCCCATCATAGGAGGAACTAATCCCTTGTTGAGAGGAGCTATCCCTTTGAAGGAGGACTCTATCCCTTTGAAGGAGGAGCTGGTAACTGATCTCCGTTGTACTATAAATTGAGGCATTGGGTCAGTGGCCAGGGAGGTTAGAAGCTGAACTTTTGAGGGTAAATGCTAGTGAAATCAAGACTTCCTATTTGAGCTCAAGAGGAGAGATCACATACCTTTTTGGCTTCATTAGGGAGTGAGTGAAGCTTGTCAAAGTAGAGGAGACTTCTTGTTGGACCCTGGAGGAGCTTGTACAGCGTCAAGGCAAAGGTTGTAAGG
Source organism: Pinus taeda (assembly GCA_000404065.3). Lineage (NCBI taxonomy): Eukaryota > Viridiplantae > Streptophyta > Pinopsida > Pinales > Pinaceae > Pinus > Pinus taeda. Next base: position 106,255 of record APFE030554716.1, on the reverse strand, counting down.
TTCTTCTCCTTTTGAATTAATACAATCAAGCTCATTTTTCTCAACAAGTATCTCATGTTATTTTTTTCATGGACTCCTTGACTTTCATGTTAAATATGTTTTATAATACAGGTTATTCAGGTGCTATTTAATCGTTTGCCTTGTTTGTGCTTGCAGGTTTGGGACAAAGGAACTTACTTGGATCAAAGGAGCGAAGGCATCTCCAAACTTGCGTTGGACATGAGGTAGGCCTTAAACACATTTGTTTGCCATTATTTATAAAGTGTATTTAGAGAAAGATAGTGTCTGGTTGGTTTGTTTGTCATTAGATCTTGATTAGATTCTAGGAAGGTCTATCTTGTCCGGAAGATCGAATCATTCCGCGTGACAAGCATACCAGTGCATGACAAGGGCAAGAGGAATATTGTCTATCGCATGGAGGAAGAGAAAAGCTACAAGTTCTGAGTAGATCCATTTATGGAGAAAGCAACTATAGCTATATAGGCAAAGAGGCAACAATGCAATAAGAAAATCACACAAAGGTAGAGGGATAAGAGAATGATGGAAGAAGAGAGAAGGAGTTGCATGAGTTGAAGGAGCAGCTCTGGAAGGAACAAGAGCTACAAAAACAGGAGACGGAAGCATAACAACAACAGGTACAATAGGAAGCGCAACATGTGAAAATGGATGAAACAATGCTCGTACAGGTAGTGGATTCATCAGAATAGCTGGCATCAGGGAGATAGGGTGAATGATCATAGGAGCAAGACTTCACTCATGAGATAGAGCAAGCACTCCAATAGTTTGATATGGATATGGAGCAATGGGAATCGAAACAGGACATCTACCTTATGCCTCATCACCAAGAGGTTGACTTACCTGCTTCATCACATCCAAATGATGAGAAAGTCTCAGGTGATCGAGGAGGCACTGAGATCCTGGGAGATCAGCTGAAAGAAGAGATGCACAACATCTCATTCGATAAGTCTCAAACGAACTCTGGATGATCATACGTCTTTGACGCAAGTTGAAGAATGAGTGATCGTGTCTGACGTGTGCAAAAATATAGCATCCTTGATCGATGAAACTAGAGTTTTTGCCGAAGCCACTAGCTCAAGTGTTTGCTTTATGATAGCTGAAAATTAATAGATGGCTAAAGAACTTTAGATGGCCAAGCAAGGAGGAGAGTTGGTGACATCGTCTACCCAAGCTAGACATAGTTATCCATGCGTTGTACTCCAAGTTTGGCACCGTGCATAAGGTAGTCATCCATGTCAATAGATGGTAGCAACAATATGCTAGAAGAGAATGTATCTTGACGAACTTACATGCTGTTGTTGATTACATGGAAACGTGGATGATGTGATACAAGGGATCCCCGCTTCACTTGCCTAGGATGAAGAAGGTTAATGCGGTCGAGCTAAAGGCACATATATGGAGTCAGATCCGGAACTATGAAGAGCTCCCACAACTAATCAGTAATATACAGGCTTCCCCTACATGTGTGTGCAAGAGCATGGATGTTGTGGTGGATGCACATGCGATCCCATCCATTGGGACTCTCACCCAGGTGAAGACAAAGGCACAGATCTGACTAGAGCTTGAATCATACTTCGATGAGTTGATGTGCATTGCCACCAGCCCAGACTTGCCCATTAGTACAAACATCATGCACATGTATGTTGTTGGTCCAGTCGTATTGAAGAAGGTGATGTGCATGCTTATAGACAAGTTCGACAAAGGATCCCAAGTAGTGTACCCAGATGCTATGGAGGCAAGAGTTAGGTTCTAGAAATATGTCACCTTGGAGCACATAGACACTATCAAGGACTACCGATCTTGGCATCAGTATGTTACTACTGATCAGCGCGAGGATGTTGAGGAGTTGGACTTCCACGGTTGTCTAAGTCATAGTGATGTCTAGCATGTCTTGCTCAAGCCATTTCTTTCACATGGGTACATGTGCATTGTAATGTAATGTCTTGTCAAGTGTAAGTCAAGTTGTGATAGTTGGATGTAATAGTCACAAAGTAGATGAAGAGTCATGAGGGTAGTTCAACTATCATAAAGGGGAATGTCAAGGGCCACCCCACTCATTGCTATAAATAGTCCCTCATAACTCATTGTATAGGCTTTTGGTCAGCCAATCTTCTAATAAGACTACCTTGGAGAGAGTTTAGACAACATTGTCATGATCCTTAGCTTCTCCACTATGTAGAGCTAGTACATCTCTTTGGAGGAGTAGGTGGTTGTGGGTGTAACATTCTGCTATCGAACTAGTGGTTGGGCATGGATGTATTGTATGACTGGAACTTACACTTATTAATATAACAAGAGACAACACATTTCATGCATATGTTTTATTGTATTATATGCTATCTGGTTTACTCTAAATGATATATGTATTGGTTTTCTTATGCATGCAAGTATAACTATTTGTGTATATATGTATGAATATTTTTGAAATGTGTTGTTGGTTTAACCATCACTTTCAATTGCTTGCTAACTTGCCTTCCATGTTGTGATGTATCTTTTATCATATATTCCCTTCTTATTTGTGTGCTATCACAGGTTTCTAATGTGCGCACTCATCTCAACCCTCGTGTGTTAGAACCTCTAATGCACCTTCCTTTGCTCCCTGTAGCTATCACACCCTTGCTACCAACATAGTTATCATACTTGCCTCTGTACAAAATCGTGGTCAAGGCATTACCGTATGACCCACTGATGGGACTCCTACACCAAACAGTCTAGGGTATAATTGGGACTTGTTACTGGGGAGATCCCCTGACACGTTGATGGGTCTAGCACCGTAAAAATTTCTAGCACTAGAAGGAGGGCCAAATGACAAGTTGTGTCCTCTCATCCTGTTTTTAACCTTTTTGATATCTATCATGGATTCTTGCACTCTCCTCCCCCCGCGATGTTTATCGAATCATGAATATGTTACCATCATGAGGGAGTTCTTTGATCACTTGTCCACTTACATGTATGATGGTGAAGGAGACATGGTCTGGTCTGAGTTCTTACATGACCTTCTTTCCATGCTTCATGAGGAAGATGGGTGTTCTGACGAATAGGCCAACTTGTTGCTTCATATACACTTTGCAAATATCCAAGTCGATGGTTGTGCAACCTACTGGTTGACAGTGTGTACTCACTTGAGTACTTATGTGATCTTATTGAAGACACTTTCCATAACTTTGATCTAGACCATCTTGACAAAAAAATGTTACAAGAACAGAATGCTCCACATGAATCGACTATGGATTTTTGGAAGTGATTCTATGACTCGCAGTTTCAAGCTCCAAAGAGCCAGATGAAATTTTTCTATATTTGGGACCAGTTTGAGTATTGTGTTAAGAAATATGCTCATTCTAAGAAGTTTGAAATCAATACTTGCTCAAAATTCTTCATTAATGGATCTGTGCAATCCTAGACAGCTCCAGTACTATAGAGTTATGTTGAGGATCATGCGCACACACCTGTTCAGCTGTCACATCCTCCCAACGTTGCTTCACTTAATTTTTGTGTATATTTGGTTGTGAGTCCGTTGAGTTGTTGTATGCATTTTGTTCCACAACCTCCATCTTTGCACTCAGTTGTTCCTCCAGATGATATTGTCTTGTGTTCTTCCATTCCGGACTCTACACTTATTGTGAATGAGGATCAAGCCACTCACAGTTTTGGTGTTGCACAACCAACATGCATTATCATTCATGAAGAGTATGAGTGGATCTTCACCATAAACACTCGATGAAGGATGGCCCCTTCCATCAAAGCCTCCTCCTTTCTTTCCTGGCATCTTTCGTGAACCTGCCATCCATGATTTTGCATGTGTACCTTCATCCATGGATTTTCCCATTACTGATAACTCGCAGGATACACCGGATGTTAGTCCATCATCTGACAATGGAGAGGATAATTTATTCATTGAAAATCCCCTTGATATTTCATCTGTCTTTTCCGAAAACATAGAGGATGAATTGGTTCACTTCTCATCTAGCCATATGCTTGATTCATCCGATCATGAGGATGCCAATGAAATCATCGATTTTCCTGATCATGGCTATCACCATCCATTTACTCTTATATTCGATCATGATCATGAGACTATCATAGTTGATTTTTTGAAGCCACCTATTTATGAAGATCCATCTTATGATGAAGTTGAAACACACAAGACTGTCGAGGGACTTCAGCCCAAGTTAGTGGCTATGTAAGGCCCTCGTAGTCCTGAGGTTGGGTTCACTTCGAATTAGGAAATTGTTCAATCACCCAAGGCTCCTCATCACTCATCTATATCCATTGAAGATCAAAATCACACACAGATCATGCTTCCTCCACTCGAACTGCGCGATCCTATCACTCATGCATTGGAGGAATATTACATTGCAAGCACACGTGTATGACGCAAGTTGTCTTTGTTTCTTTCATTTTATTGCATGTCACAATCAAGAGTCTACTTATGCGTCAAATCTGCATGCATTGTCTCACATGACCATGATGAGTTCACAGACTACTTGTTGTTGGGTATTTGTTTTGTCTTATTTTTATTTATTTCTTTGATGTTGTCAATTGCCTAAATGATTATTTTCAAAGAGTATTTGTTACTTCCTTTTTTTAATAGGATTAAAATAACATTAATGAGAGTTTAATTAAGGTTTGTATGTTGGAGGATTAAAATTAGTTTGATTATACTTTGGGGCATACCTGCACCATTTCATTTACATGTCTGCACCATTGCACTAACCTGCCTACACCATGCAATGGATTCTTGCACCATTTAGCTCCTTGCACTTCGAAGCATTCCTGGACTATACCCACACTCTCTGTTCCTGTACTCGAACCCTCCATTGATGGGGGTTGAATTATATCAGATGTTGACCTGTATAAGGATTTTGTTCCTTGGCTTGCTATGGTGCATATGGGTTATTACTTCAATCAATGAATGGCTGATGCCATTCATTGGCCCAGAACTTGGATAGTGCCCAATCTAGAACATTCAAGGGAGATCATGCTGGAATTACAAACTTGCCCCAGTGGTTGCCCATTTCTCAATGAATTCAAAGCACAAGGCAAGACAATCAAGCACCTATAGTGTCAATGGTAAACCATTTAGTATTCAGTATGGAAGTGGCTCGGTATCTGGATATTTGGGCCAAGATCAAGTGACTGTTGGGGAACTTGTAGTTAAAGATAATGTTTTTGTTGAAGTCACACGAGAGCTAGGCCTTACCCTCCTAGCTGCAAAATTTGATGGTATCCTTGGGCTTGGCTTTCAGATAATCTTAGTAGGAAATGTTGTGCTAGTCTGGTATAATATGGTTAACTAGGGCCTAATCAGAGAACTTGTTTTCTCTTTCCAGATGAATGGAAAAGTGGATGATGAAGAGGGCAGAGAGATTGTCTTTGGTGGTGTAGATCTGGATCATTTCCAAGGAAAACACACTTATGTTCTAGTGACACATGAAGGTTACTGGAAGTTTGACATGGGAGACTTCCTCATAGGTGGTCAATCAACAAGATTTTGCAATGGAGGCTGTGCTACCTTAGGGATTCTGAAACCTCTTTGCTTGTTGGTCCCTTAGGGATTGTGGAACAAATCAATGAAGTTATTGGTGTCTCGGTCTTGATAGCCAGGAATGTAAAAGTGTAGTCTCGCAATATGGAGATTTAATAATGGAGCTTTTTATGAAAAAGACAATTCCTAAAAAGGTCTATTCCAAAATAGGCTATGTTCATTTGGTGGTAGCAGGGATGTTAGTATGTGAATTGCTAGTGTTCTTGAGAGAGATAACGAGGCAATGTTGGTGAGTGTTTTGCAGTTCAATGTATTAGTGGTTTCATGGGATTAGATGTCCCCCCTCCAACGAGACCTATATGGATTCTTGGAGATGTATTCATGTGCATCTACCATACCGTGTTTGATTTTGGTAACATGAGAGTGGGATTTACAAAAGTAGCTTGAATCATTGAATTCAAGAACCTTTAGCAAACTTCATGGTTCTGATAGAGATCCCAGAATATACACTAAAAGCATGGCCAGGAAACAATGATGAATATGGGGATTTTTGTTATGGTGATCGTTTTGGATTTGGTGCTCGTTATGGTTATGATAAGTCCAAGTCAATATGAATCTCATTGAAGGAGATATGCGTCGAATCTCTGATGCCAACATGTGACAGCTCACACAAGGAGGAAATCAATTAAGCCAAATCGTGACTCAACAACCACTTCAAGAAAAGATGGATGATTCACCAGAATCATTCCCTCTTTCAATATTTAGTTGCAAAACTAATTCTTATTCCCGCAAATTTAAAAAAAATAATAATATTATATCTTTTAATTGCCCGAATTAAAAGGCCCAGTATGTAGTTCAACGTCTATATAAGAAATCGACTGGAGCAAACATAAATTAGTCAATTAATTAGACAGACAGGAATTAGGAAATTGATCGAGTAAGAGGCAGTGCGCACAAAGGGAGCATGCATAAGGGAAGAGGAGTTGTCCCAATGTAGAATCGCATGTTTATCACCATCGAATCACTCCTCTCGTATTGTTGGAGTTGAATGTTGTCTACTTGATGTAAAAGACTGTGTTTTCAAGAATTAAATGAAGAAATTTTCATCCATGCTTTGTCTACTCATTTATTGCATCTAATGATTTTGATTACTATGTGAACCAGGTTAATTGAGGGTGTGAGCTAGCTGGGTTAGCTGCTAGACCAACTCACCACCACTCTTCATTTATTAAATTAATTAGCATTTAAATTTTCATTTAGTGTGTGAAGTTTATTTAATAATTTATACTCTCTTTCCTTCTCCAGATTGATGTTATTTAATTTTTTGCAATGTTTTCCTTTCAGCTCTAAACATCATTAGTTTTCTGCATTAAGAAATTGTTCCTGTAGTTGAGATTTGTGCTTACACTTGGGATATTTCTTCATACCAAATTTTTTCCCTCTAGTTGTTCTTATTTACAAGATTGGATTATGCATTGATGAGCTATAATTGATTTATATTCCAGAACATGAAAATGATGCGAGTGATTATGGTTTTGAGGGACTGACATATTCATTCAATCTATGCTTACAAAAGCCATATATTACTTGTATGCCATGGAGGTGATATTAATGAAAGAAAATTGTTTCATGTTGAAAACAATAATATTTACTTTCCATTAAACTTCTGAACATTTCTCCATGATTTATTTTTAGGGACAAGGAAGGAGAGATTCATATTAATTTAATCTCTTTCATAAGTTATTGACACAGTAGATTTACTTGTCGATGCTTTCAAGTTAATTTCACATAGAATTAGTACAAAAGGAATTAGTACAAGCGGAATGATTTTGAATTGCTTTTGAACTCCTTCCATCATTTACAGTCTCTCGATATTGTGTCAACACTCTAGGTTTCCAATTATGATTTCCTTTCTAAGTTTCCTTTTGCATTGTTAATTGCCTTTCATTTCCCGCATGATTTAATTTTTTGGATTGGTGTTTTCTCGGATTCTCTTTTAGTGTGGGATTTAATTTATTGATGATATTAATATGCAAGATATACTAGCACTTGTTTTGCAAGTTGCGAGGGGCTTTCCCTGGCATTTCCAGTGCTCTATCTCAATGTTCACAAACTATCCGTATTGACAAATTAAATGTTGGTACATTTATAGACCCTGTACTGCACCCAACATTTTGGTGCCGTTGTTAGGGAGGTGCTTAGGAGATTAACCTAATACATTTGTTTTTTTCCTTCACCTAACTTCTCTTGCAATTTTATGTTCTTTGAATTTATTTCTTTCCTGCACTATTTCATCAAGGTTTCTCATTTTCTCTAATGTTGTAAGAACTCCCCACCCTACATATATATATACACCATTCATGTGCTAATGAATGTACCATTTGGCTTGTTAAAAATAGGAAAATAGTATTTTGAGGAATCATCTAATCAGGAATTCTTATGTTGCTACAGAGACATACAATTCATCCAATGAAGAATTATCGATTGAAAAATTTAATATTTTGATTGAACATAAAAATGATATTATTAAATATTTGATTTCGAAATTGGATGATTTGCAGGAAGAGTGGAAGCCTAAAAATTTGCAAAATTTGTGAAGAGGATCACCCAACAGAACGTTGCTCATCACCACTGAGATTACTGCAGGTACTCAGGAAATCAAGTAAGAGATCGAATCGACTGCCAGGTTTAACTGAAAACCCATTATCATTTGATGCTTGGAATAATTCTTATTTTCCTGAGTAGGTTTCTCGACATGTTTATAATCCTATAATTTCAGGGAAAAATTTTAATCCTCCTCCAATCGAATATCCTACTTCATGGTCACAGTGGCCCTCTCCTCGGCCCTCATCCTCGAGCCACATATCTCCATTGCCTCACGAATTACTTTGATTCTTCTCTCTAGGGAAATCTCCCATGCAAATTTAATCACAATCTATTTTCAATGCACCATTAAGTTATCCTCCTCCATGGTCCCAACCGCATGTGTGTGATGCAAGTAAATTCTAAGTGCAGACACAAATAATTCCTCTAGCCCAAGAGAGTGGGTCTAGTCATAAAAACACAATCTATGGAAGATCTCCTTAAGCTAGAATCAATTAAGAGGGCTTACCTCTTAGAATGTTATTCCGCTTGTTGATGATCCTGATTCCTCACTCCAGCTATCTTTCATTTCCTTCCCTCGAACACCTGAAACAAGCAAAAAAAAACAAACAACAAATGTAACAACATACAATATTATATTCAACCTACTTAACAGGTCAAGGAACATTAAGCCACAAAGATGTAAAATGACACTTCATGTAGGAAATCAATCGATAGTTGCATTTATATAAATAAAAAAGAGACTACAATTGGTGCCTTGATGTTTCTAGTCTCCTCTGACGTATCTGGGTTCCCACACTTCTGCTAGCACTTCATGGATAACCCCAACAGTAGAGGTTTTAAGGCCCCTTTCCCTCTAGTCACAAATCACACGAAAGCACACTATTCTTCCTCAAACATACACTAGAAAACTTCAAACTATAGATATCTTTCTGATTATTCTAACTCCAAACTAAAATCTAGATTTTTCTTGGGAAAAAGAGAGGTTTATATATTGTGGATGGATGCGAGATGGTTCCTCTCCTCATGGGAGAAGGTATTATCTCTTGAGTTTGTTCCATCCTAATAGGGGAAAGGAGCCCAAACTGATCTCCTTGGCTCCATCCAGTCTAACCATTTACTAGACTTTTGTTACGAAGCTTCTAGAGCTGGAAGCTTCAGCCCCCTATTTAAAAAAATTTCCAAAAGATGATCGGCATGACTGAGAAAGGGCTCAATTGATCTGATCGACACTGGCGATAGTTTTAATCCCTACATATCGACATGAGGAGGACGCAGGTCATTAGCGTCGGTCTTGTAAACTAGGGTAAACATAAGGTTTTTGGGAAATGATGCAGAAGGGAATTGTTCTACTCATGAAGAGGGACATAATGGGAGCTTCTTCATGGGAGGAAAGCATGTGGGGTTCACTGTAGAGGTCCTCTAGGATCGTGGACATGGGAGTATAGGGACAGTGACAAAATGTTGTGTAATAGATGCCCCCTAAAGCATGAAGGCCAAACTAGAGAAAGGAGTGAAATGCTTTACAAGTGCATGTGGGGAACCGAAGTTCGTCGTCGGAGAAACTGCAAGAAAGAATAGACACATATACATCAATGAAAAATATGACAAATGATACATGAATCATGGTATGGATGCATCGATCTAGAGTATGATCATATAAATAGATCTAAGGCATGGGTGGGGCCATCTAATAGAGAGGATCATAATGAAACCAAGGTATGGTTGCAACCATCTGACAATGAAAAGAATCACATGTAACAAATCATGGTATGGTCGAAGCCATCCATTTGAAAGAGAGATTTATATCAGCATGATCATGTCACATCACCTTGCAACCTCGACATTTGTAAGCTGAGCCCAGGGTCTTGCACTCCAACACGACCTGATCAAAGTACAAATCCTAACATGCAAATGAATGTGTCAAAGTTGAACATTCTAAGAAGTCGCTTGATTACCGGTCAATGATGTGAATTGTTAACAAGTGTGAGAGAAACCAACAATAATTACAATGGCTCTCAAGGTACTAGAAGCACAGTTAATGGAATGTGAATAAAAGAACTGATGTTGAACATCTGTGAAATCACCGATCAAAAGCCAATGATGTGAACTTGTCGTCGAGTGCGAAGCACTTGCCATTAGGGCAAGCAAGCCCTAAGGTACTGGAAGGGAGTCTCTCGGTTAGCTTCCTGGATAATGAGATGGAGTCAATAGGAAGTGATCGTGTCAAAGGAGGGCCATGATGTATCCCACATCATCGACATGAGACAAATGGATGCAAATGATTTCAGATGATATAGAGAATCAAGAGTAAGTGTAACTATAGAGAGACTAACTCTTGAACATATCAGTGACATAATTCTGGAGTTTGGAATCTTTTGGATCCATGGTATTGGTGGTCATGATGATATGGTAGAGATAAAATGGAAGGTCAAGTGAATGGTCCAACCTAGGAAAGTCAATGATGAAGTGAGGAAATCCCAACCTGACATGAAACATAGAGTGTCATGTTCAAGAGTGAGATGCTGACACAACTAATAGGATTTGTAATTTTCCCCCATCATTTTTGGCAGGTATCCCAATTATTTTTTATCACAATCTTGAAGGGGATAACATGTGCTTTCACTGTAATTTCATCCTTTAGACATTTATTTCATCACAGGACTATCCTAGAGAGGGGAACTAGTCAACCTATATGGGTTAAGGCTGATTGCGACAAGTGTGTCCATGCTACTTGTCGAACATTACCCAGAAGCTCTCAAATCCAAAAGTGGCAAGATCGAGATCGCGGTTGTTCAAGATCTTGTGTTGAGAGTGTTATTGTTTACCATTAACAGAGTGGCTAGGTCCCAAGCATTGCATGAGACTAACAAGTTGAAATCTCTGTATGCTATCGAGTGCACAACACCCAATATTTTAAGTGGGAATAATCTATGAAAATCAACATGAAGTTCCATGTATCAAAAGCTAAGGCGAGAAACCTGAGGCATTTTTGCTTTGGGTCTGTGCTAGTGACCTTCTTCTTGGAGTGAGTTCCATAGTTCCAATACCAGCTGACTGAGGTGGATCTGTCAATGCCACGAGACCCATGGATGGTACGTTGAATTGAGTTGATGCCTAGTGTTACGGGCGGCCAACAGATGTCCTATAAACCCGCCTTCTTCTCATGGCTACAACGATAGTTGATCGTAGTGGATGATTGGCCTTACAGTTGTACCAATTTCCGTGGAGATCTGGATATGCCGCTCCAATAGGGGGAGGAATTTGATGATAAAGGTAAAAAATAAACAATTTTTTAATATTTTGATGTTTTTTTATTATTTTTTTAATATATGTATACGTGACATTTCAATTTTATGAATGCAAATGTTGGACTAGAATGCATTTTCGAGATGTCCCCAATTGCCAGATGTATTGCTGGTCAGTTTGATGTCGCTCCTTATCAGGAAGGAAGTGACAATGAGGAAGAGATTGTGCAAAAACCCAAGGGATTGACCCACGGTATCTCAGAGTATGCCTGGGTGGGTGATATGTCATGCTAGTACTAGACACACACGGTGGGAGTATTAGACCAGATCTGCTGACTGCTAACTCATCTAGTCTAAGCAGTTTCATGATATCATGAGCATCATGTTGATTAGTGCATAGGCCTAGCATTCCACATTTTTTGAGGCTTGCAAGCCATGGATGCTTTTGAACACGCATTTTTTTTGGGGGTTTTGATGTATGACAAACATTATTGACATATATATATATATATGATATATTCCCTGCTTACTATGATACAAGTGATTTGTTTTTTATTTTTACATGTTTCGCAAATGTCTATCCATCACATAGTTAGCTAATGCATATGTCAATGTATTCATATGTATAGGAATACTATGATATGTAATGTAGCCAAAAATTTTCTCCAATAGATGAATATGTAGATACATTCTCAATATCTGAGGATTTCTTATGGAATATTTTCCATTGAGTTGAAAAGTGACAAGCTGTGAATCAAAGTTGAAAACCAAATCCCAGATGCCAAGAGTGATAGCTTCCCATAACAATTCGAGAATTGCGCTATACTCAACAACATTATTAGTTGTTTGACCTAGACAAATACCTTGAAGAGCAATCAACTCCCCATGGGGGTCATAAATGGCCCATGTCATGTATGATATATTCTAGGTACTTTGGCAAGCACCATGAGTGAAGCTGATGTGAGGAGACAATGACATCTGCAAAGTAAGCAAAAACATAATAAGCAGGAAAGTTGCTTGCAAAACAACACACCAAGCCACACATCACAAAAATTAATGACACACTTAGTTTACAAAAGTAACCATGCAAGATGACCTAAGTGTAGTACTTTGTGAGAGAGACCATGTTCGGATTCGGGTAACCACTCAATGTAGATGACCACTGTAATTTTACCGTTGACATAACAAGTAAGCATCAACTCGGCCAAATAATAGAGTTTAACTCATATAAGGCTGTGCCACCATGCCCCCTTGGCGAGGGAGGGTTACGAGTCAGATGAGGACAACCCCATCGTAATAATGGGCAATTGGTAAAATCTTGGGGAGGGAGAAGAAACTGAAATCCATGAAAAACTAAAGGTGCCATCAGTTGAAAGATCTAGACGATGGAAGGAGAAACTGACATGTCAATAGGCAGTGGAGAAGAGAACTTCTAAAGACACATAGAAATGACTGTCAGGAAAAAACCAAGCCACGAGGTTTGATAATACACGTCGAGAGATGAACTCGAAACAGGAATGTCAAAGGAAACCAAAGGCGAAGCCGAAACAATTTCCACGCAATTAATTTCGGCGAGAATTAACGACATTCTCTCACTACTTGTGTGAACAAGATCCGGAGAAGGAATTACCCAAGGATGAGACTTGACCGAAATCATGTTAACATAGGAAACATGAGGAGGTGGGAGCAGAATGATACCCATTAGAGTAGGATCTTTAAGGAGTCCCACTCCCACACTCTCATAAGGAGCACTGATGTGCTTGACATATGAAACATTGCCATCCGAGGAGGAAGAGGAAAAGAAGGATAGTTGGTTAACTGTGACTATCTTCCATTGATGGGAAAATGAATCACATGGAACAAAGAGGAGGCTACAGCATGCATGGCATGGGTTCAACTCCGTTCGAGTAGAAGATTATAATTGAGATTAGTGTCAATGATCTCTACTTGTAAGTGTACTATCTTGCCCTCCAAAGTAATGGAAAGGTTGAGTAAGACACCGAATGGTCGCGAATCGCACCTGACAAAAGCTTCCAAAGTGTTAGGGGACTCATTCACAGTAGGAGAACCAATTTCCTTTGAACAAGCAATAGACATGACGCATGTGGAAGTACCTTCATCGATGATGGTCTTGTGAATGGTTTCCTCATTGGTGATGACCTGAATGAGAAAGGAAATTTGATGAGGAAAACATGGAATGTGGTTTTCCAAGTCAAAACAAGTAAGATTATAATTAGTAGGATCAATACCTCCAAAAGCTTACAATAATTATTTCCGCTGAGAAGGACAACTTTGAAGGACTTTGAGAGCAGACATAGCTGATGGCGCTTGTGTAGGTTTTAACCCTGTACAGAAATTACCTGCATACGAATTCTTAAACACAAAAAATAAACAATGTGAGAGCATAACACATAAAACACGTATACACAGAGATTTTCCCATGGATCCCAAAACCGGGACTACCAGCTTGACTTTTCATTATGTTCCTTTTAATGTTACAATACATATTTATACATGCTGAAGCATCTAATACCATGGACCAAAAAACCATAATTTCCAAAACCATGTGCGAAAATCATGCACAAAAGCATAGGTGGGTCCGCCCAACCCAACATAGGGTCCAAAACCAGAATTTTCAAGGGCGCTGCCCCGAACCCCATAGAGTGGGCTTACCTACACCCCTCAAATGTCCTGTGACCCCCCCACTATGCAATTGGCGTAACGAAGGGGGGGCTTCACCCCCCCTCTAACCCCCTAGTTAACTATGTGGGCTAGTCGTGGAAAGAATATAACACAACCCAAAATTCTCCCACTTGTTGTTTTCTTTCCACAAGTGGACACAAGAGAGCTTAGTCATTTATCCAGCCCTACAATGCCCATTTTTTTTCTACACCAAGAGAACTTCTCAAAGCTCACAAATTTTGTCAATGCATTTGCAGTATTATTCAATATGTCCACCTTTACAAGCAACACCTTTTGGCCTTCTATCATATCCCTCACAAAGTGATACTGAACATCAATGTGATTTGTCTTTGAATGATATGCAAGGTTCTTTACCAAGAAAATTGCACTTTGGCTGTCAAAATCTACCCTTATAGCTCCCTGTACTAACCCCATACTTGAACACAATCTCTGCAACCAAACTGCTTCCTTACTTGCATGAGAGGCTGCCATGTATTCTGCCTCTATAGTTGATAGTGCCACTACAAATTGTTTCTTACTCATCCAACTAATTGCACCTCCAAATAGGTTAAACGCATACCCACTTGTAGATCTTCTCTGATCCAGATCTCCAGTCCAGTCTGCATCAACAAAGCCATGAATATCTAACAATATGTCCAACCCTGGTCTTCCTTGGTAGCACAAACCATAATCACTAGTGCCATGCAAATACCTAAAAACCTACTTCACTGCTATCCAGTGCTCCTTTCCTGGTTTTGACATAAACCTACTCAATACTCCCACTACATGTGCAATGTTTGGTTTAGTACAGACCATTGCATACATCAGGCTACTGACTACACTTGCATATGGAACATGGGACATGTCCTCTTCCTCTTCTTGTGTCTTGGGGCACTGTTTGGCAGATAAATTTACACCTACAGGAATAGGAACCTTCACCAGTTTATTATCTTGCATATTAAACCTCTGCAGTATTGTCTCAACATACTTCCTCTAGTTTAACCAGAGCTTCCTCTTTTCTTGGTCTCTTTTAATTTCCATGCCCAAAATATAGTTTGTAGCACCAAGATCTTTCATGTCAAATTTTGAGGACAATTGGGTCTTCAAATCTCGGATAATTTCTTTGTCATTTCCAATCAGCAACATATCATCCACATACAAGACCAGATAAATAACACGGTCACCAATTAATTTAAAATACACACAGTGATCTACTTTGCTTCTGGTGAAGCCAAGTCCTCGTATAAATGTATCAAATTTATGATACCACATCCTTGGTGACTATTTTAACCTATACAGAGACTTATTTAAGTTGCATACTAGTTCTTTCTTACCCTTCACCGCAAAGCCTTAAGGTTGCTTCATGTAGATCTCCTATTCTAGATCCCTGTGAAGAAATGTTGTCTTCACATCCATCTATTCTATGTCAAAATCAAAAGCAACAACAAGAGATAATAATAATCCAATAGAAGTTACCTTGGCAACAGTAGAAAAAATATCACCAAAATCAATTCCTGGCACCTGGGAATAACCTTTTGCTACGAACCGAGCTTTGTATTTCTCCACCTTTCCTTCTACATTTGTCTTCTTCTTGAACACCCATTTGCTGCGAATGGATTTCCTTCCAGCCAACAACTCCACCAGATCCCAAGCCTCATTTTTGTGCAAAGATGCCATTTCATCAACCATGGCCTCTTTCTAGAGTTTTCCATCCTTTTAATCTACTGCTTCCTCCACAGTTCTGGGCTCATATCAGTAATATATAAAGAAAAATTTGAGCATAAAGTAGATGGACTATACCTTGCTGGCTGCCTTATTTCTCGAACTAATCTTCTCACACCTAGAGTTTCTGGCTCTTCATGTTCTGATTCCTCCTCTGCTGTAGGTCTGATTCTTCCTTCTTTAGCTCAAACTCTATCTTCTCAGGTTCCTTTGGTTGGACTTCATGTTTAATAACATCTTTCACCTCTCTGAACACCACATCTCGGTTGTGCACAACCTTCCTTGTTACTGGGTTCCAAATCTTATAACCCTTTAAACCATCCTTATATCCAATAAAGATGCACTTTTTAGATTTACTGTCCAACTTTGTTCTATTCTACTTTGGAACATGTACAGATGCATCACATCCAAATACCCTCAAATGTGAAAGAGAGGGTTTCTTACCAGTCCATACCTCTTGTGGAGTATTATCCTCCAATGCTGATGAAGGTTACTTGTTGACGAGGTAACATGCGGTCTCCACTGCCTCTGCCTACAATTCATGTCCTAACCTAGCATCACTAAGCATGCTTCTTGCCCATTCCATCAATGTATTGTTCATTCTTTTTGCAACTCCATTTTTCTGAGGTGTATATGGAGTAGTCTTCTGTCGTGCTATAGCACACTTCTTACAAAATTATTCAAATTCCCTACTGCAAAAATCTCCACCGTTATCTGTCCTCAACACCTTTATCTTCTTCTCTATCTAGTTTTCCACCAGAGCCTTAAATTATTTAAACCTGTCAAAGACTTCAGATTTCTTCTTAAGGAAATATATCCATGTATTCCTTAAGAATTCATCTATAAATGATACATAGCATACAGACTTACCCAGTGATGGAAACTTCACAGGTCCAAACACATCACTGTGCACAAGCTCTAATATGCGTTTCACCCTCTTACCAACAGAGGGGAAACTCACCCAATTCTACTTCCCATATACACAATTTTCGTAGAAATCAAAATCTAGAGAGCTCTTACTCATACCTTCTACCATACCTTTACATGAAGTATTCGAAGGCCCTTCTCTCCAATATGTCCAAGCATTTGATGCCACAACATGCTCTTCTCTCCAGAGCCCATTATATTTTCTACTTCACTTTCAGGAACCACAAAACTATTGCACCCGTCAACAACTGTGCTACCTTACAGCTTGTACATAGTTCCAATCTGAACTCCTCGCATCAATACTAGTGCTCCCCGAACCATCTTACAGGTATCCTTCTCAAACACTGTTTTTACACTTGCATCATCCAACTTGCTTACAAAAATCTGTTTCTAGCCAATGCGGGAATATGTAGAACACCCGGAAGTGTTCTAACCTTTCCACCTTGCAAATTCAACTTTACTTTGCCGCGAACAACGATTCTAGTGTTCCTATCATCCCCTAAGGAGACATCACCACCATCATATTTCTCACACTCGTAGTACCACTCTTTATGGGGAGTGAAGTGAAAGGATGCACTTGAGTCAATCAACCATGCCTCATGATCTACATTTGACTTGAAGAATCCAAGTACACATCCCCACCTTCATCTGAGGTGGGTTTCGCCTCTACAGAAGGAGCATCATCAGATCCCTTTCCTTTATCAGGAGCTTTAGGTTTACAGTCCCTTTTATAGTGCCCTTCCTTTTTGAATTTCCAGCACACCACCTTTACAGGTTTTTCTGGAGATTTAGATCTCCCACTCGATGACTTATTTTTGTTTCTATTCTGGGACCATCCTCATACAGAGAAGGCATTGCCATTTTGGCTCTCCATATTTTTCCACCTCATCTCCTCCATCAGCAAGGATGAGACTATTTCATCAAACTGCAAGGTAGTTGCATTGCTACCTATTGAAATAACCAGACTATACCACGAACCTGGTAGAGGACACAACAAAATGATGCACTTATCTTCATCTGAAATTTTAATATCAACATATGCTAACTAACTTACCATAGTATTAAATGAATTTAGATGGTCTATCACTGAGTCTCCATCTTTCATCCTCAGGCTATATAGCTTTTTTCGCAGGAACAATTTATTCACCAGAGACTTAGATTGGTACAAAGTCCCTAACTTGTCCCACAAAGCCTTCACCATAGCTTCCCTTGATACATTCATCAATACTGAATCTGAGACACACGATCGTATTGTCCTCTTTTCCTTCTGATCCAACTTCTTCCATTCTGCATCGGACACTACCCATGGTTTAGTACCCAGTTCTATAGTGATCCACTGATCTTTATCCACCAACAAATTCTCCATCTTGAGTTTCCACAACTCAAAACTTTGACCATTAAATTTCTCGATCTCTATCTTTCCACTGCTCACCATCTTCTTTCACCACCAGAATTGATCTCACAAATCTCCCATTGAACAGGGTTTACCATAGGCCTGAGCGAAACCCCTCAACAACAAAGGCGTCCCCTTGAAGCCAAAATAGCTCTGATACCAAATGTAGGTTTTAACCCCATATAGAAATTACCTGCATTCGAATTCTAAAACACAGAAAATAAATAATGTGAGAGCATAACACATATAACACATATACATAGATATTTTCCCCTGGATCACAAAACTGGGACTACCAGCTTGATTTTTCATTATGTTCCTTTCAATGTTACAATACATATTTATACACACCAAAGCATCCAATACCATGGATTGAAAAACTATCACGTCCAAAACCATGGACCGAAAATCCATCGTGTCCAAAACCATGTGCAAAAATCATGCACAAAACCATAGGTGGGTCCGCCCAACCTAACATAGGGTCCAAAACCAAAATTTTCAGGGCGCTACCCCAAACCCCATAGAGTGGGGTTACCCGCACCCCTCAAACCCCCTGTGACCCCCCCACTACACAATCGGTACAAAGAAGGGGGGGCTTTGCCCTTGCTCTTACCCCTCGGTTAACTACATGTTCTACTCATAGAAAGAATATAACACAACCCAACAGCTTGAGCCAAATCCTCAACAATGTTATAATGTTGAGTGGCTTGACTTTTGTAGCACACCTCGAGAAGGTGGTCAAATGATAGAGTCAGGACTAAGTCGCTCTATATGGAGAGGACCAGAACTTGATGGGATAGAAGAAGAGGGGCACCTTCTTTTTCTTTCCCTGCTGTTAGAGTAAGAGCTTGATAATATTTTGTTCAAGTAGCCATGTTAATCGGTGTACTCATCGTGAACATTTGTGAACCCGAGGAAGTAGATGACTAAGGTTGGTCTACCATATGGGTCGGCTGGGATGGAAAGGGCTCTTTTGGGACAACTGGGGTCCCTTTGAGAAACCGACTAACTTCGGATCATCTGGGACAATCATTAGCATAATGATCTTCCTCACAAATGAGGCATGGATACTTGGGCTTCCGTTGGGAAGCATCTCTAGCAAATGACTTAGGAGGACCCTGTTTTGGGGTGTCAGCTTTACCCTTGCCTTTCCATTTCTTCTTACCTTTCAAGGATTTGTTTGCTATGGTAGACTTAATAGTCTGGACCTCTGAGGTTTTACCGGGGCTAGGCGAATTTTGAGAGGGACTATTGGAAGCAGTGTTTGAGGTTGACCTCTATTTGGAAGATGATTTTGCGGGGGCCTGGGACACTGAACCAATTACTCCATCAACAAGAGGTGTAGCTTGTGACTTCGATGTTGTTGGATGAGATGATGGCCTTGGAGCATCAAGTAATAACTCATACAAAGTGCCAAACTGAGAGTAAACAAGACCAAAGTACTGGGCATGAGCAATGGCTTGCTCCTCTGTGACACAATCACCAATAGTGATATCATGAGAAATTGGAGCGACGAATGATTTGGTGAACCATTATGTCTGTAACTGATCAACAATCTTGAATTTGATCAGGTGATCCCTACGTTTCCATTCATGGATGTCATCAGAGATGTGGGCTGCAGTATTTTTCTTGAGTGATGTAAGCAAATAGGTGTCTGTTTCATACCAAATTGGCAATTGGAAAAGCGCGAGGAAATACATGGCTAAAGAGTTGAAGTCATAATAAGTACTTCGAGGGACCTCAATGTACCACTTGGCTGCAGCACCTATGAGAGTTCATTAGAAAAGACAAAGATAAATACAATCATCAACGTAGGAATTCGAGGAGCACCAGAGGTGATATGTCATCACATGGACTTGAGGATCTTCTTTCTCTTTCCAATCGAACTTCAGAAAATCACTCGGGATCTTGGATGGGACTAAAGGCTAGTATGGGGAACGAAGAATTGGATCATCCATGAGACGAGACACATATGGCAACTCTAGTGTAGCCAAGAGTGGAAATTGAGCATTGAAATGAATTGGAGGTCGATAAGAGGGTCCAATTGGAGGAGCCCATCCCTCCTGGTAAGGATTTCATCCCCATAGTGGAGGGTTTTGTCCATATGGCATTTGATTCTTGCCCCACTGTAGGTTACCTTGCCCATAGGGAGGATTCTGACCTTGAAAGCCTTGAAATTGTCTGGCCATAGGTTGTTGATCAACAACATACGGGTTAAAAGGTTGTTGAGCTTTTTGATCTTGGACATATGGGTTTTTCACCTGCTTTCCATGGACATATGGGTTTTGAACCTATTGGACCTATACATAAGGATTTTGGACCTAATATCCTTGGACAAAAGGATTTTGAACATGTTGCCCTTGGACATGTGCATCTTAGGCTTGCTATTGCAGGACTTGACCCTGTTGATATGTATATAAGGGTTGTTTCTGCCTAGATTGGCCTTACTACTGCAACGTCTGACCTTGCGACTGTAAAAGTTGTCCCTGCGACTGTAGAGGTTGGCCTTGCGAAAACATAGTTTGGGAGGTTTTCTGAACATACTGCATTTGCAGCTGCATGGTTCGCTACAACTGTTGCGAGGGTTGCCACTATGGCTATTACAATGGTCCCTACTGCTGCATCATTGACCCATGTTGCTACATGGATGGATGGCCCTTGCTGCAACAAAGGTTTCCCTTATTACTACAGAGGTTGCCCTTGATGCTACAAGGATGATTGGACAGTTCCTAGATTGAAACCTTAAAAATTTCTTAACTGTATCTGGCCATTACCACCAGGAATGGTGGTTGGACCAGGATGAGCCTAGTCTATAGGCTGAAGGATGTAAGGTGGATTTACCATTCATTGGGAACCATATGGAACATAAAGAGTTTGGTACTAAACTTGAGCCTCATAAGGCTATTGATACTGGAAATTGCTTGACCTAGATAGACAAACGGGATTTTGGACCTGCTGGTACCAGGCATTGCTTCATCTAGCAGAACTAGCAGGGTTTTGAATAGAACCAAAAGAAGGTTGGTTCACCCCAACCATGTGAGCCAGTGAGCTACTCACATTAGTTGTGCCTAAGACTATAGAGACAATTGGATTCTACCCCCAGGTGGTGGCACAACTTGTGCACTTACTGGAGGGACTGAAGGACTGACAGATGCAGAACTTGAGACCGTAAGCTACACTGGACAAGTGACTTGGACTGATGAGAAAAGAGGGTTGGAATGGTGGGTTGCATCGAGACTGAAGTAATTTCATAAATCACCGTCTATTAGGGGGTCGAATTTTGAATGAATGGACATGTGGTAGGCATAGTGTGAGATGCCCAAACAGGATTATGATAAACTAAAGAGGCACTAGGTGTACCTAAGACCAACTGTGCTAAAGTCACATAATTAAGAGGTGAGTCCTGATAAACACTAATGAGAATGGTTCCCATTTAGGGGGAACCTTCTGGAGGAAAATGATCTTCTTCCTCTTCAAGAGTGTGTGGAGTGGAAAACTCCGAGTGACCTAGACATGAGTCTGGGAATTCGCCTTCGAGTTCCATAGGTGGAAGCAAGCGACGATGAATGACCGAATATGTTTGAGGGGATAATTCCAAAGGAATACCTAACTGATCATATGGACTGTATAGACGCTATGGTGATATCACAATAGGCTTGAAAAAAGGATTCAGAGGACAAACAACCAGTCCAAGTGGACCGTCAGTAGTTGACTGACTCTCACGAGTCTGGATAGGGTTATCTAGAGATTCCGGGCCAATATCAGCTACCTAGTATCTAAGTGAGGTCGAGGATGAGATGAAAAAGGTCGAATGCTCAAAACAATTCTAAGTTCAAAACCTTAGTCCTCAAGTGACTGCAATAATTCAGGAAATGGATCCTCAAACAATGTTTCAAATGGAGGAGAGGAACAAGATCTAGGTGAATCAGATGGTTTATCCATGACGACTTCATCTCAAATAACAGGAAAAGAGAGATGAATTCCAAGGATTTAAATGTACTTTAAAAGGAATACTCACTATTTGGTCTAGAAAATACTAACAGGGATGTTATGAGATCGTGGGCAACAATTTTTAAGATGCATAAGAAAACTAGTGCTCTTTCATGTTTTAAGAGTCGAGAAAGAAGAAAAGGTGACTCTATCACTTTCTATTTGAGGTGAGCTTGAAAGGACAAGTGCTCGAATGATATTTTAACTTTAAAGAGTCAAAAATATCAAATGACTACTCAGGATGATCTAGGTAAAGAGGATTACCAGGTAACTGTGAACTACAGAATACCTCCCGGTAAACCCAGAAGTATGGGCAGGTGATCTCCTTGAATGTTGTGTTCAGTGTATCACATTTGCAAGGTAGCAGAGTCGGCTTCGTATGGATAACAGATTTTATCCTAGTGGGGTCTCCCTCTATATACTCGACAGTACAGGGAGGTCAAATCTGTACTAGCATTGTCTAGTACTGAAGTGGATGAAAACTGCTAGGTTTAAAGACATTGAAACACGTCTCTAGCCTAGACATTATAGATGTGATCATTAGGATTCAAATGAACCTTAGGTTAATTGAGTTCATTTTAAATTTTATCTTAAATTATGTCTTAGTTTTCAGGCCTTAGCGATGTGACTTGAAAAATCCTACATGCAGCTAAATGAGACAAGACTCTTTCAATTCGATGAATTCTTTATGCTAGAGAGGGTAGAAAACACAATAAAATGCAAACTAACAAAGTAATGAAAGCAAAATGATTTTTTCACTACTTTATTTTTTGAAAAAAAAATAATGAAAAACTCCTTCGAATTCCTATTTTCCTAACAAGTGTAGTTCAAGTAGTTTTTTCAAAAGTAAAGAGAATTTGTTTTCTTTTCAAATGCAAATGCAACTCTAGTCTTCAATGATGCTAACTAATGTAACATATTGATGTAGCAAACTAGAATTGTGTACTTTCCATGAAATGATAAAAATAATTTTTTCGTAAAACACTTCAATGAAAAGTTTTCAAGACAATAAATCCTCAAAGAAATGAAAAGACACAAAAAGGACTTCTTCCAAACTAATGATGCAATGACTCTACCAAAAACAAGACAAACAAGTAAAATAAATTTATTTCTGAGCAATAGTAAACCTGTCGGATCCATTCATTATATTCCCTACCCTATCCTCTATTTATTGGTCCATTATTCACTAACGTTTTCACACATTTGATCCCAATGATGAACTATAGAGTTTGGTTTGAAACGTCGACACAATAAAATCATGAATGCAATGACTTTGGAAAATAACACTATACAAGACAAACAACATTATCTATGTTGGAAAGGAGATGTTTGAACAATCAAACGAAACTTTTCAAACTTGAATGAAGGAGATAAAAGTAATAAGGGAACTACAAAAAAAATGCAAAGAGTAAATTCATGAAAAAATTGACTCACTGAGTTCATAATCAACTGAATGGATGACAACATAGATTTCCTAGAGCCACTAACCATCCAAAGACTCAAGAAATCAAGCAAAATAAGGCAAACCAATAAGCACATAAACCAAGCTAAATCAAGCTTTCCATTCAAGGAGAAATAGTCCAAAACAAGCTAAGAGGCAGAAATTAGGAGAACAAGACACACTGGTTGAGGTCTGGGGTAAACCCTAATCCCCACCTACAGACATCGGCATGACTGCCTAACTAAAAATAAGTGCTAGAAGGGGGTCAGAGCGACTATTTTTGAGTAACTCGATCTGATCGGCGCGATTGTTTTAGGAAAAACATGCTAGCCGATGATTCAAAGGAAAAAATGAGAATTTCCTCAGGTAAAAACAAGAATTTTTACTATAAATTTCATACTCAAAGCAATGAACCAGGGAAATCAAAGAACACTAGATGGAAATGGTGATACTAGAAAATTTCACACAAAACCATGAAATTACAATCAATCAAACAGAAGGATTGGCTCCCTAGTATGGTCACCAATTTGTGATGAAGGTAAATTCTAAGTGCGAACACAAACAATTCCTCTAGCCTGAGAGAGCGGGTCTTGTCACAAACAAATAATCTATAGAAGATCTCCTTAAGCTAGAATTAATTAAGATGGCCTAACTCTTAGAACTCTATTCCACTTGGTGATGATCCTACTTCCTCACTCCAACTATCTTTCATTTCCTTCCCTCAAACACTTGAAACAAGCAAACAACAACAAACAACAAATGTAATAGTGTACAATATAGTATTCAACCTACTTAATAGGTCAAGAAACATTAAGCCACAAACATGTAAAACGACACTTCATGTAGGAAATGAATTGATAGTTGCATTTATATAAATCAGAAAGAGATTACAATAGGTGCGTTGATGTTGCTGGTCTCCTCCGATGTATCCGAGTTCCCACACTTCTGCTAGCACTTCATGGACAACCTAAAAAATAGAGGTTTTAAGGCCTCTTTCCCTCTAATATCAAATCACACCAAAGCACACTATTCTCCCTCAGACATACACTAGAAAAATTCAAACTATAGATGTCTTGTTGATTATTCTAACTCCAAACTAAAAAATAGCTTTTGCTTGGGAAAAAGAGAGGTTTATATAGCTTGGATGGATGGTAGATGGTTGCTCTCATCATGGGAGAAGGTCTTATCTCTTGAGTTTGTTCCATCCTAATAGGGGAAAGGAGCCCAAGCTGACCTCCTTAGCTCCATCTGGTCTAACCATTTACTAGACTTCTGTTACGAAGCCTCTAGAGCTAGAAGCTTCAGCCCCATATATAAAAAACTTTCCAAAATAGGATCAACGCGACTAAGAAAGGGCTCAGTTGATCTGATCAATGCTAGTGACAGTTTTAATCCCTACATATCAATGCAAGGAGGATGTGGGTCATTAGCGGTGGTCTTGTAAATTGGGGTAAACAGAAGATTTTTGGGAAATGATGCAAAAGGGAATTGTTCTTCTCATGAAGAGGGACATAATGGGAGCTTCTTCATGAGAAGAAAGCATGTGGGGTTCACCGTAGAGGTCCTCTAGGATCGTGGATGAGGGAGTATAAGGATAGTGACAAAATTCTATGTAACAATGTGCAACCTTACCCTAGCTTTAATCCATACCCTACCCCTTAGCCTAATCCTTGCCCTGCTCCATATCCTTACCCATACCCTAGCTCTCATTTAAACCCTAATCCATACCCTAGTCCTAGTCCATACCCTAGGCCTAACCCTAATCTACAACTTATACCTAACTCTAGTTATAATTCTAAACCTATACCTAACCCTAGCCCAAAGCCTAATCCCAATCCAAATCCAAACCTTACTCCAAGCATTGACCAAAACCCTAGCCCAAACAATATCATAAACCATAATCTAAACCATTAGGTTGCACAACAGTTTCAAACACCTATTCTTCGCATTGAACAAAATGATACATCTTCCATGTTTGGATAGGGAATGAATTTGGAAACTTCCTCCATCACTATAGAGCATTCACCCTGGGAAGATATAATTCAAAGATCACCAAAGGAGCAATATTTCATTGGAACTTGTTCTAAAAATGTTGGTGAAACTCGAAACCCTAGAATCTCTCTCAACCATTCTTGTCAATCTGAAAATCAAATATTTGAGCCTGAATTTGGGGGATTTATCTTTTGTGTTTCACCAAATTCTTTGTGCCTCCAGGAAAGTGACTATCAAACTATGAAAGACTTGCATCAGTTGGAGAATCATAAATATGTGGATTCCATAGAATCTTGGTTTCAAGCAGTCATCAATACATCTTATTTCCTCATTATTCAGAGACTCTTGGTACCATATCAATTGAAGCAACTAGTTCCTCATGCTTTGGTATGTCTTGAAGTCTATTCTCTAAAACTAAGTGTGAGTATAATAAACATTTTTTTTATGGACATGGCTTCATTGGAAATATGCCTTCACTTAAAGGTGATATTTCTTTCTTTAAATATAGGGTAGGATAATAGGAGAATAATGAATAATGATGCATAAAAACACTCTTGAACTTGTGATTCCCTAAAATCACAGTTTTTGAAATTTCTATTATCATGCACTCTCATGGTAAGACTTGTCAGAACAAATTTACACTTAATACCTCATATTTTAAAGTGACTTTGATTATGGATTAACATGTCAGTTAAGGATATTTATAAGTTACATGTAATACTTCTCTTCTATCCTCAGAAATTATTATCCAAAACATTTTTTAAGTCCTCTTCGAAGGGGTCAATGAAAAACCTCCTATGATGGACCACGCCTACAAAAGTATAATAAGATTTCATAAAGAACCGTAGCATGATGAACTCAAGGAATATTTTTGGTCATTATCCGAGATGTTTTTTAAATAAGTTCTTAGGGTAGCATGACCAACTAGTAAAAATAGTAATTAAAAACTTTTCACACCATCCTGCACTCTTAAAGAGTATATTTTCTTCCCCACCTATTAAGTAACCCATCTACGGTTAATCATAATCAGAGTTTTTTTCTAAAAGAACATAAACGAATAAATTGAGGGATAGGAGGTCTCATTTCGAGCCGACCTACTATGGTCATGGGTCCTAAGGAGAATGAAATTACCACACTGGTCACCAAGCTAGGGTAATGGCTTTTAGTTGAAAAAATGGAAGATGAGAGGTCTCATCACAAGCCGGCTTGTTCATTCTTGTTAGTTCTCATGACTGGCACTATCAATAGCTAGTTACCAAGCTACGATAACTAATTACCAAGCTAGGACAACAGCCTTCAATTAACTTCTAAAAAGAGAAAAAGTAAAATGTTTTTAAATAACTCCAGATCTATATCTAATATGTGGGACAAAAACATTTCGTAAGGTTAAAACGTACCCCTGTTGAGGCTATGGATGCCTACTAGCAGCAGGGCCATGCCTATGGTATTAAAGTTAATTTTACACTATATTTACGTGGTTGTTTTTGCCTTTCCTCGAACTCACTATTAATCTCTTTGAGAATGGCTTTAACATCCTTTTGTTGTTATGCCTTGGATTTCTATCTTTTTGGAATGATTTTTATGGACGTGGGACCCTTAGTGCAAGTAGCTCATTATGCCCAAACAAGAGATCTTTACGTATACATGGATAATGGTAAGACAATCACTATGGGAAGGTATTACTATGTCCACTTTTAACACTATGGTTTAAAAAAATAAAAAATCAGGTCATTCATATTTACAACGGGGATGTTAAAAGTGAAACTTCTGATCAGGGATGCCTGCGAGATACTCTTTTGGAAATTTTATAAGTTAGTTATTTTATTCAAGTAATAACACCATCCGTGAAATTTAGTTTTTTTATGGTAGTTTTCATTTTACGTTTTCTTGAAATCAGTATAGGCAAATAAAAGGTCCAATAGACACTCTATTTTTAGAGCAAGCTTTAACTAGAGTAGGAATTGTGATCATGCAAAAATGCAGGAACATTTTGAATGCATACAAATGTTACTAATTTAGTTTTTTTGTGAGGATGTAACATTACTTGGTTTCCTTGCATGAGGAAATGGAAGATGGTCAACATGGGGGGATATCGGGTCTCCATTTTGTCTTATTTTTATTTATTTCTCTCATGTTGTCGATTGGCTAAATGATTATTTTCGAAGAGTATTTGTTACTTCTTTGTTTTAACAAGATTAAACTAGCATTAATGAGAGTTTAATTAAGGTTTGTGTGTTGCAAGATTAAAACCGATTTGATTATACTTTGGGAAGTGCCTGCACCATTGCATTGATATACCTTCACAGTTGAACTTACCTACTTGCACCATTGCATTTATGCACCTTCACCATTGAACTTACCTACCTGCACCATGCAACAGTTTCCTACACCATTTACCTGCTTGCACTCTGAAGGATTCCTGGAATGCACTCACATTCTCTAAGCCTGTACTTGAACCCTCCATTCGTAGGGGTCAAATTGTATCAGTTGTTTACATGTATAAGGATTTTGTTCCTTGGCTTGCTATGGTGCATATGGGTTATTACTTCAATCAATGAATGGCCAATGGCATTCATTGGCTTGGAACATGGACATTGCCTAGTCTAGAATATTCAAGGGGAGATCATGCTAGAATTACAAACATGCCCCAATGGTTGGCCATTTCTCAATGAATTCAAAGTACAAGGCAAGCCAATCAAGCACCTATAGTGTCGATGGTAAACCATTTAGTATTTATTCTGGAAGTGGCTAGGTATCTAGATATTTGGGTCAAGATCGCGTGATTGTTGGGGAAATTGTAGTTAAAGATCATGTTTTTTTTTTAAGTCACATAAGAACTAGGCCTTACCTTCTTAGCTGCAAAATTTAATGGTATCCTTGGGCTTGGCTTTCAAAAAATCTTAGTAGGAAAGGTTGTGCAAGTCTGGTATAATATGGTTATTAGTGCCTAATCAAAGAACCTATTTTTTCTTTTTGGATGAATTGAAAAGTGAATAATGAGGAGGGTGGAGAGATTATCTTTGGTGGTGTAGATCCCGATAATTTCCAGGGTAAACACACTTATGTTCTAGTCACGCGTGAAGGTTACTGGCAATTTGACATGGGGGACTTCCTCATAGGTGGTCAATCAACAAGATTTTGTAGTGGAGGTTGTGCTGCCATTGTGGATTCCAGAACCTCTTTGCTTGCTGGTCCCTCAAGGATTGTGGAAAAAATCAATGAAGCTATTGGTGCCTCAGGGATTGCTAACCAGGAATGTAAAGTGTAGTCTCGCAATATGGAGATTTAATAATGGAGCTTTTGATGAAACAAACAAGTCCTGAAAAGGTCTGTTCCAAAATAGTCTTATGCTCATTTGAAGGTAGCAGGGATGTCAGTATGCGAATTGCTAGTGTTCTTGAGAGAGATAACGAGGCAACATTGGTGAGGGTTCTGTAGCTCAATGTATTAGTGGTTTCATGGGATTAGATGTTCCCCCTCCAATGGGACCTATCTGGATTCTTGGAGATGTATTCATGTTTGTCTACCATACCGTGTTTGATTTTGGTAACATGATAGTGGGCTTCACAGAAGCAGCTTGATCATTGAATTCAAGAACCTTTATAAAACTTCATGGTTCTGATAGAGGTCTCAGAATATACGCTAAAAGCATCGCCAGACAACAACGATGAACATGGAGATCGTTGTTATGGTGATAATTATGGATTCGGTGCTCGTTATGGTTATGATAAGTCCAGGTCGATATGAATCTAATCGAAGGAGATATGAACTGAATCTCTGAAGCCAACCTGTGAGAAGCTCATGCAAGGATGAAATCGATTAAGACAAATCTCACCTCAACAACCACTTTAGGAAAAGAGGGACGATTCATCAGAATCATTCCATCTTTCAATATTTAGTTGCAAAACTAATTCTTATTCTGGCAAATTATTAAAACTAATAATCTTCTATATTTTAATTGCCTGAAATAAAAGGCCCAGTATGTAATTCAATGTCTATATAAGAAATCGAATGGAGAAAACATAAATTAGTCAATTAATTATACATACATGAATTAGGAAATTGATCGAGCCATGGGTAGTACGCATGAAGGGACTGTGTAGAAGGGAAGAGGAGCTGTCCGAATGTAGCATCATGCATTTATCACCAGCGGATTGCTCCTCTCATCTTCCCGAAATTGAATGTTGTATGCTTGATGTAAAATACTGTGTTTTGAGGAATCAATTGAATCAACTTTGTCTATTCATTTATTGCATCTAATGATTTTTATTACTATGTGAACCGAGTTAATTGAGGGTGTAAGCTGGCTAGGCTGGCCACTAGACCAGCTCGTCACTGATCTTCATTTCTTAGATTAATTATTATTTAAATTTTCATTTTCCGTGTCAAGTTTATTTAATAATTTATGGTCTCTTTCCTTCTCTATATTGATGTTATTTAATTTGCTGCATTGTTTTCCTTTCAACTCTAAACTTCATTGATTTTCCGCATTAAGAAATTGTTCATGTACTTAAGATTTGTGATTACACTTGGGATATTTCTTCATATCAAATTGTGTCCCTCCAGTTGTTCTTATTTACAAGATCGGCTTATGCATTGATGAGCTATAATTTATTTATATTCCGAAACATGAAAATGATGTGAGTGATTATGGTTTTGAGGTATTGACATATTCATTCAATCTATGCTTACAAAAACCATATATTACTTGTATGTTGCGGATCTGATATTAATGAAAACAAATCGCGTCATGTTGAAAACAATAATATTTACTTTCCATTAAGCTTCTAGATAGTTCTCCATGATTTATTTTCAGGGACAAGGAAGGCGAGATTCATACTAATTTAATCTCTTTCATAAGTTATTTAAGAAATAGATTTACTTGTTAATGCTTTCAAGTTAATTTGACACAGAATTAGTACAAGTAGAATTAGTATAGACAGAATGATTTTGAATTGCTTTTGAATTCCTTCTAGCATTTACAGTCTCTTAATATTGTGTCGACACTGTTTGGTTTCCAGTTATGATTTCGTTTCTAAATTTCCTTTCGTATTGTTAATTAACTTTTATTTCCCACATGATTTAAATGTTTGGATTGGTGTTTTCTCGAATTCTCTTTTAGTGCAAGATTTCATTTATTGATGAGATTAATACGCAATATAGACTAGCATTTGTTTTGTAGGTTTCCAAGGACTTTCTATGGCATTTCCAGTGCTGCATCTCAAAGTTCACGAACTTTCTGGATTAACAAATTAAATGCTAGTATATTTATAGACCCTGTACTACACCCAACGCTCATCATGCACTTGCACTCACTTATGTCCCATGGGCACTTTGAAACACAAAGTGTAGTTGTCTTCATTGTTATATCTTTCTTTCTTGCTGGTTTGCACAACTAGGTTTCTCACAGACCAAGCCTTCACCAACATGGGTCAACCAATGCACCAGTGGTTGCATTAAAAATATCACTTCATGTGATGAGGCCCATGCCTTGTTACCTTAGGAGTAGGAGTAGTGTTTGCTTTTAGTTGGTTTTATTGCATTCTTGTTTCCTTACTTGCCTTGTTCACTTGTTTGTTTGCCTTCTTGTCTTCTTACTTTGCTTTTGCTTTTTCTTCTACTTTTGCTTTTCTTTGTTGTTGGTTATTTTGCTTGTTTTTTTCATAGGTTAGTTTCACATGAAACCATGTATGACTCTTGAAACAGGCTAGGTAAAATACAAGAGGCCTTGTGTAGCTATCACTCCTAGGTTATTTGTCATCTTGCCTATGTATGAAGAACTTGTTACTTTTATTCCATGATAAATTAAGGGAAAATATGTATTGTTTGAAATGAACCTTGGTGAAAACACAATGCTTGTGCTCTAAATAGTATCATCTACTCTAGTCAGTTGTTTTGGGTTAACCCTTGTCAGCTCAGTCAAGTAGAGTAAGGTGAGGGGGAAAACCTTAACAGGCACGTCAAAGATATAATAAACTACTTCTCTACTGGAACAACCTCTTCTACTCCCAATAAGTCGGGATCCATCTTCTGCCTCTGAAATTAATAAGTTCTATGCATAATTATGAAAAATGAAAAATGAAAAAGTTAAAAAACTTTGAAAAATTGAAAAATGAATAAGGCAAATGAAGAGAAAGGCTTCCCATGCAGAGAGGTAATACAAGTAACTCTGCCAGGGTACTGACCAGGATCGTTGGTAGTGGAGCCATGCTTGTGTTCCTATGTGACTATGCTTACGTATTGTCTAGGGCTACTGGAAGCAGAGCAACACCAGAGATGAAACTAAGAATCTGACGACTATACTACTTGTGCACCAATATACCCCTCAACCCCAATCAAAACAGTTGTGTTTCCTTGGCTTGGAATGTGTGTTAATCAACCAAGAGCTTGGCAGATGCTACATCTTACAATCAAGCTAGTGTGAAACTAAGACGAACTGAGAACTAAACAATACTTCAGGAGGTTTTAGACTTACTTTTCATGAACAAGGTTCATTTAGAGAGATGGAGTTCTACCAGTGTGTCACCAAGTGTTGTAGTGACTAGAACCACCCTCCAAATTTTTTCCTTAGCTTTGTTTTGGAGCCTCCCTTCAAACCTTTCAAAGCGCCTTGTCTTTCTTCATCAAGTACATAAGTTTTAGTGTTTTTTTGGCAGAAAGACAACCTGTCGACCAAATATTGGTGCGTTCTCCTCATAGGTTGTTCACCCGGACTTGATCCAGTTGCAGGCTAAGAAGCTCCCCCAAGAAATTGCACAATTCTAGAGTGAAACTAGCCTTCCCTCCATAAATTATGCAATTTTGTTTGGCAACCTATTGGGCTCCAAAATTGTGTAATCCTGCCAGTCAAGCTTCACTGAGAAAACTGTGCGATTCTTCTCAGCGGGCCTTCTCAACCCAGGAATTGCATAATCTTGGGTAGAAGTCAGCTGATATTCCTAGAAATTATGCAAATCTCCTAGCCAACCAACCCAGCTCCCATCCATAAATTCGCATTTTCTCCCAATAGTTGAGTAGCCTCATGCATGAGGAATTAGGTTGACTAGTTCCACCCGGGACTAAGGAAAATTGACTTGCATGCATGGCTTTATTTTTCCTAGAATAGCAAAAGGAAACATGAAAAAAGCATCCCATGATTTAGGGAGCTATTTTTAGCAGCCGGAGGTGACATGCAAAGTTCACTTTAGAAACTGTCCTCCAAGTGTCCCTTTTTCCTAGATTTGTGGCATGCATGTCATGAGCTCAAACTTATTTATTCAATGCATCATATCTCATTCTTTCACATCGATCTTAGAGCTCTAACATCCCACAACATATCCAAGACTCTTTGAGACATCTCGCTCAGCTATTCACGGGTAAGTTGTCTCAAATTGTCTTTTTCAGCATTTCTATCGCTTTTTGTGTTTTTGCTTGTGTGAGTGTTGTTTTCTTGATTTATTTGGAAGATTTTTGTCCTTTACATGCATACTAGCACCGTTTCAGTTTTCATTGCTATCTCATTATCATCACATGCATGAAATGGTTTTGCACGAACGGTCATCGATTCGGCGACTTGCTTCACCCACATGCATCTTGATCTATTTACTGAATCATTCATTCAATGTTTGCATGCATGATTAATCACTTCTTCTTTCACTTAGTGTCACCATGCATTCACTTTCAAATTTTATTTTAGTTTACGATCAACATGTCTGGGCAGCCTTGGCCTTGACTTTGCCTCACCAGAAAACATTGCATAATCTGGAGAAGAAAGGCTCTGTCTTCCTCTCCATAAATGTGCAATTCTACTCAGACATTGTCCTCTAGGACTGTTTTCCACATTTGTGAAGGACATTGACTGATGGCCCAGAAAATTGCGTAATGTAATCCCTGAGCCTGCAGTCATTTCCAGCTAGAATTACACATTGCGTAATCCCAACAGTCAGAAATCAGCTTGGATTGTGCATTTCACAGATCTAGCAGCCAATCTTGCCTCCAAGACAACCTAGACTTCCTTTTCTGTAGTTCTGGCAGCTAGTCACCTAGTCTCCTAAAAGAAATTGCACGATATTTTCCCATCAACTCCTAGGTATGTGCTATGTCATTCCCCGAATTGGCTTTGGTTTTTGCTAACAGATTTCTTTCCATACATGTTGCTTTGTCTCCAGATATTTCAGGTATTCACCCGCCTCTTAGAATTACAACATTAATGGCCTCCAAGAGAGCAGGAACAAAGGACACTTCTGGAACTGCAACTGGAGCAATAGTTGAGCAAATTTCTGCATGTCTACTGATCTATGAAGATACCATGTTGTTGATAGACAAGGACATGAAGCTGAAATGGCAAGGGGTCAATGAAACATTTTCAGGCACATTTGCAAAAGACATCGAAGACTGTCAAGTGTATGTGAACATTCACAAGCCCATCTTGTACCAGATTGCATGAAGATACCCCGCGTTCCCATGCATGAACATGATAGATTGGATTGTCTCACACACTTTTCCCGAGACGATGAATCTATAAGAAGTGTTAGCAGGACGAAGCTTTCCACATTCTGGGCATAGGATTATGATGAGATGTGTTAGATGTCAAAGCTTGTGATTATCATGTAGACTCCTTTTAGCTTACCCAGTAGTAGTGCCAATTGTAGAGACATTCTAAAGAACTGGGTGAAGGAGTCAGCTAGATTCATAATCCAACTAGATCTATAAGAAAAAGATACTATGGAAGGCATATCAATACTTGGTCATATTTTCATGTTGTGGCCAAGAAAACATGGAAACCTTCCAACAAAGTTGGGTGATTGCACTGAACCAACTGGCCAGAGAGGGTAAACCATGTAACTCATCTGACATGTTGGCTCATCAGCTGAAGGAGCAAGTAACGAAGGCTTGAAAGTTACTCGGAGGTATGTAAGGAGAGATCTACATGTCCACCTACATCTTAGATACAATCTATGCCCAACAGGAGTTCCTAGGATTGGAGTGGGCATGGTCATAGAAGGATACTCTTGTGAACACATATTGTGAGTTGTTGTCTGAATGCAACTTTAGAGGAGTAATCACACGACTGTCCCATAATTTTTTTACTGCAGTTTACAAGCTGATATTTGAACAAGATCCACCCTAAATGTTGAAGGAAGAAATGGAGGCACTAATAGATATTGCTGATCCGTATGCCTCACTGACTGGCACTTTCATATGAATTTTCAGTGCAAAGAAGCCTCTGCATGTTCTGCCAAAATTTGCCTTGGTCATACTGATCATGCAGGAAGTAGCATATCAAATATGTGCATGATTGACAACTAGATTGCACTAAAAGGAGAAGGCCCCTTGGCATGCTCTTCCATTGCGGATTTGGTTGTACGAGATCCAAAATATCAAGCAAGTGGGTGTTGAAGGAGAACTGATGAATAATTATCCATTCGACCTCCGAAGCTACAATCTATATGACCCACATTGTACTGTGAGAGTTCACTACATGAGAGTACAGTTCAACTAGATCCGTGGGGCATTTCATTGGGCCGAGGAGGACCCATGACAATATTTCTACAGTTTATCCAGACCCAATGAATAGGTCAACTTTGCTGTGGAGTGATTAGTGAAGCAACATGAGGAAACATCCCAAAAACCACCAACACCAGCAGTAGTAGCAACATCAGAAAGTGTACAAGTGTGTGACAAGGTCAAGAGGAAGATTATTGATCACATGGAGGAAGAGAAAATATGTAAGTTCCGAGCACATCCACTTGTGGAGAAAGCAGCCATGGCTATTGAGGTGAAGAGGAAATAGTGCAACAAGAGAATCATGCAAAGGCAGAGGGATAAGAGAAGAATGGAAGAAGCAGAGAAGGAGTCGCATGAATTAAAGGAGCAACTATGGAAGGAACAAGAGTTCTTCAAATAGGAGAGGGAACCACAATAGCAACAGGTATAATAGGGGCGCAACATGTGCAAACAGATGAAATGTGCGCATACAGGTAGTGGATTCATCAGAATAGATGGCATTAGGTAGACAGGGTGAACCATCATAGGAGCAGGACTTGACTCATCAAATAGAGAAAGTGCTTCAACAGTTGGATATGGATATGGAGCAATGAGAATTGGAATAAGACATCGACCTTATGCCTCATCACCAAGAGGTCGACTTACCTAATTCACTACATCTATATGATGAGCAAGTCTCAAGCGACCAAGGAGGCATTAAGATCCTTGGAGATCAGCTGGAGGAGGAGATGCACAACATCTCATTTGACAAGTCTCGACATAGAGTTGTGTAGTCTCATAGTGTGTCGACTCTGAATGATCATATGTCTCCTAAGCAAGTTGAGGAATGAGTGATCGTGTCTGATGTGCACAAAAATCCATTAGACTTGGCTGATGCAACTAGACTGTATGCTGAAACCACTAGCTCAAGTATTCGCTTTTTGATATTTGAAACTGAGTGGATGGATAAAGAACTTCAGAGGGCCAAGCAAGGAGGAGAGTTGGTGACAATGTCCGCTTGAGCTGAACTGAAGAAGGAAATACTAGATGAAGTATTGTCCCTTGACACAGTTAATGAGGATTGTACTCCAAGTTTGGCACCATGCATAAGGCAGCCATCCATCTCATTGGATTGTAGGAGTGATGTGTTAAAAGAGCATGTATCTTTACGAACTTGCATGCTTCTATTGATTACATGCAAACATGGATGATGAGATACAAGGGAGGCCCACTTTACTTACCTAAGATGATGAAGTCTAGTGTGTTTGAGCTGAGGACACGTATCCAAAGTTAGATCTTGAACTATGAAGAGCTCCCGTAGCTCATCGCTAGTATATAAGCTTCCCATGCACATGTTCAAGAGGATGGATGTTTTGGTGCACGCACATGCAATCCCATCTATCGGTACTCTCACCTTGGTGATGACAAAGGCACACGTCTGACTAGAGCTTGACTGGTACTTCAATGAGTTGATGCACATTTCCACTAGTTTAGACTTTCCCATTAGTGCAGACATCATGCACAAGTACATTGTTGGTCTGGTTGCATTGAAGACAATGATGCACATGCTTACAGACAAGTTAGAGAGAGGAGCCTGAGAAATGTACTCGGATTCTATGGAGGCAAGAGTGAGGTTCTAGAAAGATGTCACCTTAGAGCACACGGACACCATCAAGGACTACTGATCTTGGCATCAGCATGTTACTATTGATTAGTGCAAGGATGTTGAGGAGTTGGACTTCCATGGTTGTCTAAGTCATAGTGATTTCTAGCATGGCCTTCTCAAACCATTTCTCTCACATGAGTACATGTGCATTGTAATGTAATGTCTTGTCAAGTGTAATTCAAGTTGTGATAGTTGAATGTAATAGTCATAGAGTAGATGAAGAGGCATGAGGGTAGTTGAACTGTCATTGTTGGGAGTGGGATCCCCCAAGGGCAGTTAAAAGCCCATGTTTAAGTCAAATGTTTGTAATATTATTGTAAAGACTCTACATTTTGTGGTTAAGGAGCACAAAGGTGTTATCTATCACAAAGGGTAGTCCACCCTTATTTTGTAAAGTAAAGTTGATTGTAAGAGATCTACCCATGGTTCGTAGACCATGGGATTGTATAAAAAGAGCTAAGCTCTAAGTATTTAGGAAGAGAGAATAGGTAAGAGAATCATAGCTTTAGAGCAAGAAATATAATTCTTGGGTTGTAGCATAGGTAGAGGCTCTACAACTGAGTGCGTAGAGACCTAGGGTAGAAGTGCGTAGCTTAGTGTGTAGACCCCTGTAGCTATGTGCACAGGATGGATAGAGTCTGTAAACACTAGTAAGATATTAATAAAATGAGTTATTCTACAATTTCTATATCTTTGTTCTATCGATGCGTGGGATATTTTTTGTATTATTTTCATGTATTATACTTATATGATGTGCAAATGAATGCCACTACATTGAATAATTGAATGCAATTACGAATATCTTCTTGCATGGTGATAATATTAAGTAGTTGACAAGATAAGCAAGTCACTTAGGGTAATTGAGGAATCTACACGGTGCGCTACCATAACAGCATGAATGTACCTCAGCCCTAGGTTAGGGCTGCACAAAGGTCGATCGTATACTTTCATGAAGGTATTGAACGCCAGAATAGGGAGTTTGTCTTACAAGCCTTAGAACCAGAACACCTGCGTAAAGGTAGGGATAGAAGAAATCAAATGACCTCACAACCATCTTAGGGTGCAGAAACTTGGTTCCATCATCCCCCCATATTGCTTCAGGTGAGACTTGGGTGTCTGCTCCGCAGACTCATGCCAAAAGGGCTAGTAGTGTAGGGATTTGTTTGGCTAATTAATGCTGAACCTGGGTCAGGCCCCCTCAAGCCAAAAGATGGTTCCGTTGCCAGGACCAGAATCTACATAAGAGATGTGTGATGTCGTATCACTGGAATCCAACTAAGAAGGATATTGGAGATTGGTTGGATAGAAAAATCCACCAATTCACGGCACAAGAGAACAGAAACCCACGACTGACAAAAGAACGGTGGGTTGATAGATAACAATATGTAGAGATCCACGAGATATTTTTTTGCTCCTTTCATTTCAAGCTATATGAGTGGATTGTGAAGCTAGCAGATAGCCAGGGAAGGTGGAAATTTTGACAGTCCTATTGTGTGGAGGCCGAAGCTAGTGCAAAGGTTGGAAGCATCAGAGGATAGGATTGCCCGCGCTGTTGATCATTGGATCGATTACGTCATAGAGGGATTTGTGATTGAATACACAGTCGACACCTCAGTCATCTATAGTGAGGTGGAGCGACGCTTTTTCAAAGGACCGTGAGGTAAGTATGTAAAATATTTCAATACTTGGATTAAAATGTTGTTGTGTGAAAAACGGGTTATGCAGCTACCTTGATGTTTGGGACTATGCGAAGCAGAAAAATTTATAGAAACGAAGGAAAAAGGGGTCTGGAGTATAACAAGTCAGGTAGAGGCTTTGGAGATTTGCATGAGACTACATGAGACTCTAATGCCAGATCCTAATCTAGGAGTTCAGCAGATCCATGCGTAGCTAAAGAATTTGTGCCTCGAGATGCAAATTCTGAAGCAAGATAGAACGGTTTGGCCAGAGGTACACTAGGAGGTATGGTGCTTAAAATGCAAGAGCTAGGGTCATGACAAAGACCATTTCATGATCCTTGCAAATTACATTGTAGGAGGAGGACCGATGCCTTTAAGGCCAAAAGCTCAAATAGGACTTAGCGTGGGGCCTGCATTATGGTGTGCTATTTGTCAGGTGTCGGAAAACATCCCAAGGATAACTGTCACTTGCTGTAGAAGTATGTACAAGCACCACAACAATTGTTCTGAAAATTTTGTAGGTTGGTAGGACATGATGATCCTACTTGTAGGAGCTATGGACTGATGAAGGATAGAACTCCTGCCTATAGGGTTCAGGTCAAAACATGGCCCATTGACCAGAACATTGGAATAGCACGGACAAGATTTCAGGGGCGTGGAAGAGGCCGAGGTGGAGGAGGACCTGGTAGAGGTCAAGGATAGTTGATTTTTTACAATTGCGTAGGACTAGGACACAATGCCCACAATTGCACTAATCCAATGCATCCCTCGTGCAAGTATTGCAAACTGTTTGATCATGAAACATAATATTGTCCTACGCTAATAGCTAGGATATGTGACAAAGGAGTGCTATGACCTTCGCTGACTCAGAACCTACAGATGATGAGGTCTCAACCAGTCTCAACCATGCAAGGAAGATCCAAATGTAAATATAGTGCTCAGAAGTGGAATCGCGATAGGAGATGAAACAGGTAAAAAACCAGAAGATAATACATGGGTTCATAAAGCCTTGACAAAGGAGGTTGAGTTCAATTTGGAGCACGCTTGTGAAGCCTTCATGGAAGCTAAGAAGAGCTTCATTGGGGCCTCCTCCTCAGGAACCAAGGAAAAGCCCGAGCCAAAGATAAACCCCTCTATAGTCACAAGTTTCCTGGAAACCTGTATGAAGTTGCTGCATGATAGTAAGCCTGTAAATGGGTTACAAGAACTCATCAATAGATGCGTTGGAACCATGCCAGGTGAACCACACGTAGTACGAAATATTGGCAAGCATAAAACAAGGACGGGATGGGAAATAAGACTGACCGTGCAAATAGGAGAATATGAAATGGGTCAGGGCATTTTTGACCTGGGGTCATATGTGAATGTCCTACCAAAACAGACTTGGGAGTGAATGGGGAGACCTATGCTGCAATGGTATTTGATTCAGCTAAGAATGGCAAATCAATAGAAAATCATCCCCATGGGGTGGCTGCAGGGGGTGACCATGAATATTGAGGGAGCAAGCGCACTCACTAAGTTTGAAGTAATAGAGATGGTGGATGAAAGCAATCCCTATCCTTCACTCCTAGAAATTCACTGGGCTACTAATATGAATGGGGTAATCAATCTGAAGAAATGAAAGATGATCCTTGAGAAGAAATCGTTGCGCGTAATAGTACCCATCGATCCTGCTAAAGGATCGTGTTATACTGAACCTGTCTGCGATTATGAGAGTGATGACGACCTGGACTATATCTATAAGATAATAGTGTGAGACCAAGATTGGGTGCATCCCACCACAGATGGACAGATTATCTGTGATCGTGAGAGTTCTAACACTTCGGACTCTAACGAAGAAATAAAATGTTGGTAGAATTAGTTGCATGAAGTAACTACGCTAAATTGCAACATGATGACCCAGTTGCTGTGCTATGTGTCGTATGGTTTGAATGAGGTAGATATCTCTTTGGATGCATTTGAAAGGGAGGTACTAGAAAATAAGCGCTTCCAGGCCTTGGACTAGGCACTGCACGCAATGCTCGCAAGATGGTGGAGTACATAGAAGGGAAGCTTTGATTATTGGCGTGAATGTAGGAGGATGATGAGAAGATGATTTAGGAAGCCTAAGATGTGACTGACAGACAAGTACGATGGGCGGAATGATCCGTGCGTGGATCTGGCCAAATGGATGCAAGCTTATGGAGAAAAGCCCCAACCTGAGTGGGTGCACCTGTTCTGTCATAGCCTGGATGTTATCCCATTGAATTGGTATATAGAAACAGAGCTCTGCCATGGGATAGGTGAATGAGATATCCTGGGTGAAGGATTCATGATGACATTTAGTGTTTAGGATGGGTTTGACAGTATTGATGAAGTGCTATAGGAGGTAAAAGTAGCAATCTTTAGGATACCGCAAGATCCTTTATACCTGATTAAGCCTAAATGGGCCACTTAGCTGAGTCGTGCACTAGAATGTTATAATGTAATTTCTGAAGAAGAGGATGAGGATCCACAAAAGATTAAGATTCTAGAAATACAAGGCCACTGCACGGTTCAAGGACCACAAATTGAGAGCCTTGACATAACCACGCCATTGAAAATGAAACAAGTGAACATTGGTACAGAGGTATAAACCAAATTCATGAAGATTGGGGACTACTGGGATGACGCGGCAATGGATAAGGTCACTGAATTTCTCTACAAATATCAAGACTTATTCTCTACCAAGTTTATGGATCTAAAAGGAATAATCGGGGACCTAGGAATGACGAAGATCATGTTAAAGCCCGATGCAAAACCAATTAAGAAAAGGCCTTACCACCTCAATCCGAAGTACAAGGAGAAGGTCCACTTAGAACTAGACAAGATGCTAGTGGCAAGCATCATTGAGCCAGTGGAAGAATCTGATTGGGTAAGCCCAATGGTGGTGCAAGAGAAGAAGCAGAAGGATGAGATAAGGATATGCGTGGATCTCAGA
Organism: Pinus taeda; assembly: GCA_000404065.3. Classification (NCBI taxonomy): domain Eukaryota; kingdom Viridiplantae; phylum Streptophyta; class Pinopsida; order Pinales; family Pinaceae; genus Pinus; species Pinus taeda. The sequence goes on along the minus strand of APFE030554716.1, from coordinate 64,984 downwards.
AAACTGAATGATGCTTCTGTGCATGATCCTTTCCCGACTCCAATCACATATGAAGTGTTAGACAATGTAGGTAGCCAGGAAGCATATTCCTTCACTAATGGGTTCTCTGGGTTCCACCAAATCAAAATCGCACTGGAGGATAGGAGCAAGACAACCTTTGCAACCGAGTGGGGTTGTTTTCAATACACTGTAATGCCCTTTGGATTGAAGAATGTGCCTACAATCTTTTCACGCGTGGTTGTTGCGACATTCAAGGAATTTATTCATAAGTTCCTGGGGGTATATTTTGATGATTGGAATGTATTTGGGTTGGTTAAGTTCCATGTAGCAAGCCTGTGCCTAATGCTGGATACCTATCGAAGATAGCAGATCGTGCTCAATCTAAATAAGTGTCTGCTTTGCATTCCTTTTGGGAACCTATTGATGCATGTGGTTTACAGACAAGGACTAATGGTGGAATCCACAAAGATCATGGTGGTATGGAACATGGAAGCACCGAGGAGTGTGAAACAACTGCATGCTACTATAGGACATACGGGATATTACAGAAAGTTTATCACAAGTTATGCCCAGATCACCATGCCTATGGAAATATTGTTAGAGAAGGATGTCACATTCTGTTGGAATGATGACTATAAGAAGATCTTGGAAGAAAGTGTTCCATGTACATGTCGATGTGTCATGTATAACACTAGGAGAAATACTAACACAGGCTGAGTGGAGAAGGCTTGGACCACCCTATTGCGTTCACAAGTCGCAAATTATCCAAAGTAGAAAAGAACTATTATACCACTAAATTCAGGGGTCTAGCTATGATGCATGTGCTCCAGAAGTACCAACATTACTTGTTAGGAGGCCAATTCAAGATGTATACAGATCACTCCATGCTGAAGTACCTAGTTAATAAGCCTTTTTTCGGGGGAAGAATCCATTGATGGCTCTTATTTCTCCAAGAGTATGATTTTGATGTTGTTATGAAGCTAGGATGATTGAACGTGAGACTAGACCACCTATCGCACATTGAAACAGTGGAGGAACATACTAACCTGGAAGAAGGATTACCTAATGCGCAACTATTTTCAATGTGTGTCACGGATGGTCATTTTGAGGAAATAATACACTTCCTAACTACAGGAACAACACTAGAAGGGTACACTGTCTAGCAAAAGAAGGAATTACTGATGTGCACGATAGATTTCTCTGCCATTGCTGGGAATCTATACAAAATGGGTACTGATGAGATATTGCAATGGTATGTACCTTAGTTTGAGAGAAGAAAAATCCTCATGGATGCTCATTGGGGTGTTGCAGGAGGACATTATGTAGGGAGAGCAACCGTGGAGAAGATTCTATGTGCAGGGTTGTGGTGGGTAACCCTTCATCAGAATTCAAAAGTATATTGCAAGGTATGTGATCTATGTCAAAGAACGGCGAGGCCATCATGAAGGGATGAAATGCCTTTGAATCCACAAATGGAATTGCAACCCTTCGAGAAGTGGTTGATAGATTTTGTAGGACCCATTCAGCTACAAGGGAAGACAGGAGCAAGGTACAATATCACTATGACAGAGTATTTGACTCGTTGGGAAAAAGTGCAGTCAGTGAAGGATTGCATGGGTGTGACGACTGTGAAGTTCCTATTTAAGCATGTAATGACATGATTTAGATGTCCAAGGATTTTGATGAGTGATTGTGGTACACACTTCTTGAATGAGACCATCAGCACACTAATGGAGGAATTTTACGTATATCACTAGAAGAGCACACCTTATCACCCACAAGCCGACGGGACAGTGGAGGCATTCAAAAAAGTGCTTGAAAATGCACTGACCAAGGTTTGCAATGCTTAGCAAAGTGACTAGGATGTAAGCATACCCGCGATATTGTGGGCTAATCGAATGACATGTAAGAAGTTGACAAGACAAACCCCTTTTAGGCTTGTCTATGGTCTGGAAGCCGTAACGCCTATGGAATACATTGTGCCTATTCTGTGCATATTAGCGCTCACAGGTATGATGGATCAGAAAGCCCTAGAAGAGAGCCTCACATAGCTAGATGAGCTCTAAGAAGAAATATTTTTGGCTGGATTTCACCAGTAGGTCCAAAAGCAATGCAAAAAGGCATGGCATGATCGATACATCAAGCTGCACACATTTGAGGAAAATGATCTAGTTTTTTTGTATGATAGTAAGTCTATAAATTTACTAGAAAATTCAGGATGCACTGGTTAGCACCTTATGTTATTAAGGAGATTATCGATGGAGGAGAAATATAGCTGGTTAAGTTAAATTGAGAACCCTTCCTAGGAAAGGTGAATGGCAGTCGCTTGAAGCCACACACTGATGGTCTGGCCATGTGACTAAATGAATGTGGCACAATCTTAGTGCTCCAAGCAGCTGAAAGGAGGTGCGACACTACAAACTACACTATCTAGGTGGGGGAGCTTCACGATGGGAAGATGGTGGGAAGCAAGGACGTGTCACTGGGTCCATGACAGCATGGAGGGAGCTGCGCTACCCAAGGAGAAATCATGCAGGTCGGTCGAAAAGTTACTTTTAAAGTCACTGTTCATGAAAGGATGGGAGAAGTGAGGCCAAATGGAGCGGGCAATCGACATTTAAGATGAAATTAATGGCTTAAATCCTTGAAAATCTGCCACCAATCTGGCATTAATGAACCGATTATTGGGGGAACAGTTGGATTTGAATTCAAATTGCCCTATAAATTACAAGTGGCTACGTAACGTAAAATACTTGGCAATTTGAGTATTCCTGCAGTTGAGCTCTCAAGCACCTATGAATCGTGAGCAATACAAGCTTCTGATAGTTTCTGGGGTCTTTGTGATGTTGCCAACAAACTCATAGGAATTCTTGCAAAATATCATGTATGCACCCCTATAATTTATTAATACACAACAAGTAGTGGCAGAGCTAGCATAGGGAATGGAGAGAGAAACTGAAGTAGCTACCCCGGAAGTAACTGGAGTATTGGTGGAGATCCCTAAATCTCTGAGAACATCGAGACCGAAGCCAACCCTAACTGAGGAGACCATGAAATACAAGAAGGGCAAGCATCATACCATACCGGTGTGCACGTCACCAAGATGAAACCCACCAAAGCCCACTGCCCAGGAGAAAGGTAAGGCTATAAACCTAGAAGTAGAAGAGGAGGATATCGAAGACATCCCCATGGATGATGAGGACAGGGGAATGGAAATAGAGGAGGTTGAAGCCCAGGGTGTGGACCCTATTACATAGTTGCTGGAGTATGTACCTCCACATAAGCCTATGTCCAAGGTCCCAAAGGACATTGATGAAAGTAAGACTCCCCTGTAAACCCCTTTGCTACTAGATGAAATTACTTTTGACAACCTGCATTTGACACAGGTGCCGATTTTGAAGCTCGAAGAATGGGACTTGGCAGACCATGAGAAGTTCCCACACCTAGCAACTAAATAGTTGATGCATCGCATCATAGACATGAATACAGGGATGACTTCACTAGAGTTGTGGAAGTGGCTCAGAGGAGTAGAAAATGCAGGATTACTCAACTTGCTCTGGGTGCCGCACTATTGCTGCACCCCTGTGACGGTCTTGGTTATCAAGCAACTGTTGTGCTTGGTACATGATGGGTGTTTATGGTTGGAGGAGATGATACCCATCACCGATATGTTAAGTCACCGCATAATGCATCTTCCATATACAAGAAAAAACCAAGCTATGAACTTTGGTGACAAGGGTGACGAGCTGACACTTGCAGAATCAATGAAAGAGAAGTTCGATTTCGTAAAGAAGCTACATGGATACACTATCTCCAACATCTATGACCCTGCTATGAAGGTGTTGACGCATATCCTTGTAGGGAAGGTGATGCGGAAGTGCCGTGCTGATGAGCTACTGGCGCTTGTCGTCGCACTCACACAACGATGCATGGAAGGAGTCAAGTTTAACTGGTCAAACTACCTTGGTGGAGAGTTCTTGGTGAACTACCCTGAAGCGTAAGAGAAAAGAAAGATGTTCCACTATGCATGGCTCTTGCTATCAATTGTTCTTGTAGCATGGGGGATACAAGCAGAGAGCCAATTCCCGTGCCAAACCTTGTTGAAGCAGCGAAGTACGCTTCACTGTGGGCAACCAAGGATGTGGAACGCATTCGAGACATCAAGATCTTCTGGACCTTGATAGAAATGAATATCAGGATGGCTATCAATCGTAAGCCACGATTGTCGCCCACGCTATATGCCAACCTACAGATCTATGCCAAGTTTAATACTAATTTCCATCGGATTTCTATCATGGTGTGGAAGGACCCTGTGCAGAAGTGGTACGATTTGCCGTACCTAGCCATAGATGATGCCATCGATGCAGTGTTGGATAAATGGCTGGTGGACTGGCACAACTCAATGGAATTGGCAGTGGGTAGAAGCTAATCTGCCGCACAAAAGAAGAAGGAAGAGGCCAAGTTGAAGATGGCACAACTGGCCCAAAAGAGAAAGGAGGCCATTGAGAAGGTCCATGTGGAACAAACAAGAAAGGAGGTAGGAAAATAGAAAGGTGGCGTAAGGCGGGGCTCTGACAAAAGAACACAGTTACCTTCACTCGAAATCGAAAAGGAGGACACATAGTAGCACGACGCGAACCCTGAGGATACGTCTAGCCACATTAATTGCCTGAGAGAGCTAGAAAAGGGAGGGGCCAGAAAGAAATCCAAGGTAGCCAAGACCTCACTAGACTACATCACATTGACGAAGGGTGACTTATATGACATCAATGAGATAATTAGAGATGTCACCACAGAAGCCCTCCAACAATTTGAGAAGTATTAGCAGGTCTTGTTAGAGGCCATCCATAATGAACTGCAGGAGTTGTAGAACCACGCGTCACAAGCTGGTATGCTGTCCACTAGCTTGGCTATTGATACATCAGAGGCTGTTGATATGCACGAAAGCTTCTAGTGCGCTAGTGCTGCCAGATGGGGCACTGACAATAGAAAATGAGGATGAGTGGCCCATTGTCAACACCTTGAAGGGAGTGGGATTGAACTTGGTAGCGCTCCCGTGCAAAGTGCTCCACCTCTTGTAGGATGGATTCATTGCAGATATAAGGGCTCATGAGTACCATGCCCTCCAGGTGATCAGTGAACAGAAGATAAACAACGAGTAGATGGCCATACAAAGGAATGCTGCCATCGTTGTCAAGGCAGAGGCGACTAGTCGAAACAAGAAGATCATACAGGTCGTGGAGGAGGCCTATAGACTGGTCTCGTTATTGGCTATTTTGGAGGAGGATCCAATCAAAGTTTGCATCTACCAATTGGCCACAAGGGTGCGTGAAACTTGGACATAGATGGCGTGGGTTCAATTGGAGCTGAACCTACAAATTATAGAGCTCCACTTAAGGGCTCAACCATTAACACCCCCAGAGGTAAAGGAACATCCGGTGGCTGTTATCATAGATGTAGTTGTGGTAGTGGAGAGTGCAGTAGCAGACTACAAAAATTTGTTTGAACAATCATTTGAGGCCCTAACCGGCTTGGGGGAGGACCCAAACATCCAGAGGCTAGAAGCGGAATCGCGTGAACTCCAACAATGCAATGCTAGACTTAAGGGCATGACACAATCTGTCACATTGACATAAATGTTAGCCAAGCTATAGGACGCTAAGCACGTGAAGGAACAAGTGGACGTAGTGCTGCACAAGGAAGCAGCGCTGAAGGTGTGACTAAAGCTCTGGCTAGAGGATGCTTATACAGTCACAAGAAACATTGAAGGAAAACTTGCGAATCTGCAAGTGACATGACAATAACTTTAGGCTGATAGTGGAGGGGTAGTAATCAAGAAGACAGTCGAAGATGCGAAGCAGGCAACAACTTAGTGCATAGCCAAAGTTGCAACCATTAGGGTCGAGCTAGATGGGCTTCGCCCAAATATCTCTATGCCTACCAATTGACTTGAAGGCGAGTCACGATGTTTGTGTTGGGGGATTATAGCGAGTGGGATCCCCCAAGAGCAGTTTTGGGGCTAAAAGCCCATGTTTGAGTTAAATTTTTGTAATATTATTGTAAAGACTCCACTTTTTATGGTCGTAGAGTGTGAAGGTGTAATGTGTCACAAAGGATAGTCCACCCTTAGTTTTGTAAAGTAAATTCAGCTATAAGAGATCTACCCATGGTCCGCGGACCATGGGATTATATAAAAAGAGCTAAGCTCTAAGTAGTTAGGAAGAAAAAACAGGTAAGAGAATCATAGATTTAGAGCAAGAAGTCTAAGTCTTGGGTTGTAGTGTAGGTAGAGGATTTGCAGCTAAGTGCCCATAGGCTTAGGGTAGAAGTCTACAGCTAGGTGTGCAGACCCTTGCAACTGTGTGCACGTGGTGAACAGTTTGTAAACACTGGGAAGATATTAATGAAAGGAATTATTCTACAATTTCTGTGTCTTTGCTCTATTGATGTGTTGGATATTTTATGTATGATTTTCATGTATTATGCTTATACGATGCATGAATGAATGCCACAACATTGAATAATTGAACGCAATTACAAATATCTGCTTGCGCAGTGATAACTTTAAGTAGTTGAAAAGATAAGCAAGTCACTTAGGGTAATTAAGGAATTTGCATGGTGTGCTACCATAGTAACACGAAAGTACCTAAGCCCCAGGTTAGGGCTACACGAAGGTTGATCATATACCTTCGCGAAGGTATTGAAAGCTATAATAGATAGTTTGTCTTACAAACCCTAGAACGAGACTACCTACATCAAGGTAGGGATAGAAGAAATCAAATGACATCACAACCATCTCACTATGTGGAAACTTGGTTCCAACATCCCCCCATACTACTTTAGGTGAGACTTTGGTCCATGCTCCGTGGGCTGATGCCGAAAGGGCCAGTAGTGTAGGGGTTTGTTTGGCTAATTAATGTTGAACCTGGGTCAGCCCCCCTCAAGCCAACAATCACAAAAGCTAATGTCAAGGGCCACCCCACCCTTTTCTATAAATAGTTCCTCATAAATAATTGTATAGGCTTTTGGTCAGTGAAGCTTCTAATAAGAATATCTTGGAGAGAGCTTGGACGGTATTGTAACAAGCCTTGGCTTCTTCACTGCATAGAGCTAGTACATCTCTTTGGAGGAGTAGGCGATTTTGGCTATAACATTCTGCTATCGGAACTAGTTGTTGGACATGGATGTATTGTATGACTGGAACTTACACTTCTTAATATAACAAGAGCCAACACGTATCATGCATATGTTGTATTGTATTATATTATATTTGGCTTACTCTAAATGATATATGTATTGGTTTGCTTATGCATGCATGTATAACTATCTGTGTATGTATGTATGAATCTTTGTGAAATGTGTCATTGGTTTAATCATCACTTTGGATTGCTTGCTAACTTGCCTTCCATGTTGTGATGTATCTTTGCTCGTGTGTTCCCTTCTTAACTGCGTTCTATCACAAGTTTCCAAGGGGTACACTCATCTCAACCCCTGTTTGTTAGAACCTCTCATGCACCTTCCTTGGATTGTTGCAATTGTCATACCCTTGCTACCAACAGAGTTATCTTACTCGCCTCTGTGTGAAATTGCGGGCAAGGCATTACAATATGACCCACTCCTAGGACTCCTACACCAAATGGTCTGAGGTCTAATTGGGAATTCTTACCGGGGAGATCCCCTGACATGTTGGTGGGTCCAACACCATTAACAACCAAGTAATTCTCTATTATTGGATCTTAGGAAACCATCCCTACCATCCACCTCACCATCACACCAATAGTCATTTGAATATCATGTGATCCATCAAGACTTGGTGGAGTCAATGTGGGAAAAACATTTGAGGAATTGACCTTCGAATTGTGGAAAGACACATGGTGTACCACTTGGGAGAAACCAACCTCAATTTCAAAGGCATGTCAAAGAAAACATATGATATCAAAATGAGCAATGACCCGCTTCTAGAGGTTTCGATACCAAGTAGTTGGATTTATAGGCACTTCTTAGGTATCAAGCGTTTAAAGGTCTAGGAATTTAGGTATAAAAATATATGATTATTTGCATTAATGTTTAAAATATTAACAATGTGTGAACACATTCAATAATCAGAGAAATACAACTTCCCTTACCCTTGAAGGTGAATATAACATTATTGTTATGTTGACTTCGTATGAATAAAATATCAAGAAGACATAAACATAAGGGATTAACAATTGAACACACTTTAGTGTCAAACGTAGAGGGGCCAAAGCCATGTACGTAAAGTCTCATGTGTTTTATAATAGAGTCTAAACAAAGGAATTAGATTGCAAAGAAAAGATATATATGAACATTTATTCTCCATCACTGTACAATATAGGAAGGGAATTCGTTGGGCATATTGTGAAACTATATTTGAAGTAAATGTTAGCAAAATAGATATTAGGGTATTAATTGTCATGTTAAGATTTATGAATACTTTCATATTATTTTAAGAAAAAAAATGGGGGTATTAAGGTATGTGACATATGGTATTAGACCCCTAGCTTCAAAGACTGACTCACAAGGAATCACCACATTAGAGTACGATTGAGTGTAGAATTAGGAATTGGATTTAAGAATTGTTATGCTAATGCTAGTTGTGTTTACTATAAGGTACTCAATTGACATCGTAACATGGCAGATGACCCTACTCCACCTATAGGAGAAGAAGAGGGAACATATGTAGGGTTTAGAGAAGGAAACACCCCACCAATAACTCTGTTTTTGGAAGTTATTAGATGTCTACAACAAGAATTAGCTCATCTAAGAACCAATAATTAACGCCTACTAAAAACACGTGAAGAGAAAGGAAGGATGATTAGGAAATTAACTGAAAATTCTAGCCATAAAATAATAGGGACAAAAGCATTGATAAGGAAGAATGGGGAGATAAAATCTGAAAAGTCTAGCACTGGAAATGATTCAAATAAAACCTACCCAAAAAAACAGGAATGGAAGAAGAAGATGTATTTCCAAGGGGAGTTCAGAAAAATAAAACCACTTCCCTTTGATGATGAAAAAGAGAAGGATGGAGAATCATGGCTCCTTAACATGACAAAGTATTTCCAAGTTTATAAATATGAGAGCAATATGAAGGCCAGATTGACCATTTAGCATCTGCAAGGAAAAGTTTATCTCTAGTGGGAAGAGGTAAAAATTGCACATAAATTGGATGAAAAGAAAATGTCATGGGAGGAGTTATAGAAACATTTTAAGTCCCGATATATGAATGAATGATATTATGAGAATCAAACAAAGTATTTTCTTGACTTAATACTAGGACAATTAATTATGGATGAGTTTCTGACTAAACTCACAAATTTGTTATGGTATGTCCTTTATATTAAAGAAGAGAAAGCCAACGTACAACGATTTTTGAACTTCCTACTAGTCCCTTACAAGGAAAATATTGAATTCGAAAATCCTAAAACAATGGATAAAGTAGTAAGAAAGGTAAGACTATGTTATGATCAATTTAAGAATGGGGGATAAGGTTCAAAACCTTGGTAAAGTAAGGACAAAAGAAAATATAGAATGGGGTTAAAAAGATAGAAAATTGGTTATCTTCAAAATTTTGGAAGGGATCTGGAGCATAAGAAATTAAATAAGGGAATTTCAACCCATCCAACATAGTTTCAAACTATGTCCAAACCCATGGATGTGAGTAATAAAAATACAAGTGGGGTCATAGAGAGAGAAATACTAAAGCGTTGAGGGTGTGGTGAACCCCATTTGTTAAGAACTTGTTTGCATAACCCCATATATATTCAAAACATTCAGCTTATCCATGAGGTAACAACTTTGAATGATATTGCTAGAAACATTCTGAGAATAAGTGCAACACTGGAGGATAGACAGGTGGAACACCAATACACTATGATCAAGTTTGAAGGTACCAATTTGAACCAATTTGTTTTTATCTTAATTTATATAGGGGCTAGTTTAAGTTACATTAGTCCTCAGATTGTGGAAAAATATAAACTAAAAATTGAAAATTTTAAGACTGCATGTTTGGTACAGTTAGCAAGAGGTACAAAGAGGAGGGTAACAAGTCAAGTGAAATAGTCCTTAGTTAATTTATTTGGATGTTCCATAGAACTAAACTTAAATATACTCCCTTTAAGGTCCTATTATGTGTTAATAGGCATGGAGTGGTTGGAAAAAAATGGAGTTGTTATAAATTATTTAGAGAAAATTGTAAGATGTGTAATTCAATGGAGACTAGATTAGTTAACAAAAGGCATATCGAAACTAGTATTAGTTAGAAATATTTCAACTATACAAATAGAAAATTGTGCAAGAAAAGAATGCGAGTTAGTTGTGGTACATGTTGAAACCAATGAAAAACAAAGTAAACAACAACAGTTAGAGGACCTGCTAATCATTAGAAAATTTCAGGATGGTTTTTTGGATGAAGTTTTGGGTTTACCTCCCCATAGAGATATAGATTTCTCCATTGATATGGTACCAGATTCAACCCCATTGTCTAGAGCCCCTTCTAGAATGAGTATACCTAAGCTATTAGAGTTGAAGATGTAGTTACAAGAACTACTAGATAAGGGCTATATTAGACCTTCCGTCTCATCATGAGGGCTTCCTATGTTATTTTTCAAGAAAAAAGATTGCACATTTAGAATGTACGTCGATTATTGGAAATCAAACAAGTTAATCATTGAAAATAAATACTCGTTTCCCCATATTGACAACCTATTCGATTAAGTAAGGGGGTCAACCATATTCTAAAAATTGAATTAAGCACCGAGTACCACCAGCTTAGAATAAAAGATGAGGACATTTCTAATACATCATTTTGAACCAGATATGGTCACTATGAATTTGTAGTGTTACCATTTGGCCTAACTAATGCACCAACAACATTTATGTACTTTATGGATAGTTTAATCAATAAGTATATGGATAAATTCGTGTTGGTATTTATAAATGACATTCTGTTATATTCCAAGAATGAATAAGAACATAGAGAACATTTGATATTCGTACTTGAAAATTTAAGAGAACACAAATTATATGCTAAGTTTAGTAAATGTGAGTTCTATAAAGACAAAATACAATACCCGGGCCATGTTATTTCGAAAGAGGGACCGTCTGTTGATCCTAAGAAGGTTAGGGCTATTTTGAATTGGCCCACACCTAAGGATGTGTTAGTTGTCTTCTCATTCATGGGAATCACAGGTTATTACCAAATATTCATAGAAGGGTTCTCTAAACTGACCTATCTTATCAAATCCTTACAAAAGAAAGGGACAAACTTTGAATGGATATCCAATTATCAGGAAATATTTGACAAATTAAAACATTTGGTTACATTGGCCCCTATTTTAAAAATTATAGATCTGGATAAAGAATTTTTTGTATGCACATATGCTTGGTTGGAAGGGTTATGGGGAGTTTTGATGCAGGAAAATTCAATAGTGCCTTATGAGTCTAGGAAGATGAAAACACATGAAAAGAATTATGCAGTATATGGTTTAAAGCTGTCTATGGTAATGCATGCGCTAAAAATGTCAAGACACTAACTATTTGGGAAGAAATTCACCTTAGTAACAGATCATATTAGCTTGAAATATTTTTTCATCCAACCAAATATTAATGCTAGACAATCTAGATGCATGACCTTTCTTAGTGAATTCAAATTTGATATTAAACACATAAAAGGAAAAGAAAACAAAATATCACAGCACATGCTCTAATTAGAATATATGTTAGTATTTTTAGCACATATTTGATGTGACATATCATAAATTCAACACGGGAAGATTCTAACTCCCTGGGAATTCAACAAAAAATGTAGAAAACAAAAATTTCAGACTATGTTGAAAACTCAGAAAAAATTCTAACTTATAGAAATAGATTGTATGTTCCAAATGTAAGTGCTATAAAGTAGTTCAGGTAATATGAATATCATCAGAAACCACATGTTGGAGACCCAAGATATAAAAAAATAATAATTGTACTAAGGAAGGAAAACTACTGGTTTGCTATGAAAAAGGAAGTAGCGGAATACTTGTCTAAATGCTTATAATGTCAACAGATGAAAGTAGAACACCAACGTCCAACAAGATTATTAAACCCACTCCACATTCCTAAATCGAAATGGGAAGTGATCTCACTATATTTTATTATAGGATTACCGAAAACCAGGCAACCTGATTCCATTATGGTGGTAGTAGACACCCTAAGAAAGGAAACACACTTTATACCAATACAATCAACCTATGGAACACCTTAGATTTCAAACGTTTTTATGAAGGAGATTTTCTAACTACATGGAATACCAAAGATGGTAATGTATGATAGGGATGCTAAATTCACTTCCAAATTTTGGAAAGCCTTATTTGGAGGGATGGGGACACAACTAAATTCTAGCACTGCATATAACCCCCAAAATGTTGGGCTAATAGAGATAACTAATAATATTATAGAGGTAATGCTCAGAATGTATATCATGGGCATACGTCCTAAATAGGAAGATTGTCTACATTCAACAGAATTTGCCTACAATAACAGTTATCAAGCTTCAATAAAAATGAGTCCCTTCAAGGCTTTATGTGGAAGAAAGTGTCACACACCTATTTACAGTCAACAGGAGGACAGGCTGATACTGGGGCTAGATGAATTAAAAGAAATCGAACAAGTGTTGTGGAAAATTAGACAAAACATAAAAACTGCACAAGATAAACATAAAAGTTATGCTGATAAAACGAGAACTCACAAAGAATTTAAGGTTGGATATGATGTATATTTAAGAGTGAAACTGAGAAAAGGTACCTTAAGGAACAAAACTTGTACCAAACTAGAACCATGATTATGTGGGCCTTTTGATATTTTGGATAGAATTGGTCCAGTAGCATATGAGATGACATTGTCCAACCATATTAAAGTGCACGATGTTTTTCATGTATCTTGTTATAAATATATGTCCATGATAATTCTCACATAATTGATTCAAATTTGATACAAGTGGAACCAAAAGGATACTTCCTGGTAGAGCCACTTCACATATTAGATTGAGAAGAGATATTTCTTTTGAATCTAGTCATCACTTAGGTTAAAGTGAAATGGAAGCACTTACACTTGAAGAGCCTACTTGAGAGCTAGAGGATAAAATGTGAGAGGCCTATCCAATACTATTTAACAAGTGAAACAATTGAACAATGAACATCAAGGATGGTGTTGAGTTAAAAGGGTTGGGATATGTAAAACCCCTATGTTCTTTACGTTAATGTCTTGATGTTCTTTATGTAATAAATAGATTTTTATTAATAAATAAAAAGTTGGAAATTACTTGGAAATGAAACACTAGAGTTAAGATATTATCTCCAAGATTTGCAAACCATTATTGATGGATGAGATCAAAATAAACCTTCCCTTAAATTACTCCTTAAAATCCCGAGGAGGTTGTAAAAAGCACTTAATTTGATGGGAGAGAAATATCTATTAAATCACTTAGTTTGAGAAAAACACTGAGTATGGGTGGAATAAAGCACCATGGGAGAGAAATGAGGGCTTTAAAGAAAAAATCAAAACACCTTTTTCAAAAATGAAAATAAAGAAAGCGTATGTAGTTGGGTTGGCAAACCCAAAAAGGAAGTATGATGTTAAGAAAATATGTTGGGAAGGAAAATTACAAAATATACCATTCAAAAATAAATGAGGGGATTCATTCCATTGGCAAGCTTATTTGAGCTTGGGGAAAACTGTTGGATTCAGTTCATGGTTGGGATGAAATTGTGTTTCCTATATGTATTTCTAGCAACCTATATGGTTACAAATTTTGTTTTTCTATTTTATATTCATATTTTGACTCATTAATTGAGTATATGAACAGACAAAGAATTCTAGGAAATGTAGCATAAGAGTATATTATGGTTATTTAGTTGAATGAAGTTAAATTATATGATCTTTTTAAAGCTTCTAAATTTTTCTTTGATAGGGTATGTGATAAGGTGTGGATATTTACTAATACTTGAGTTTGTTTATAAAAGATCATGATAAATATGGTGATGAGGATTTGATGTTAAAAGTATAACATATATGTATCCCTTGTAAGTGGAAATTTCTGAGAAAAATATGATATCATTCTTAAGGAAAATAACCATGAATAGACTGCCCATAATTGTTAGAAGAAAGAAAATTGTAGCTATGAGATACTGAATTTAAAATCGTCCATTTGTACTTGATTCTCAAACAAGAAAATTTACACTA